>VZSZ01004948.1:42735-77622 GCA_013398815.1 Ibidorhyncha struthersii
CTTTTTCCTCCTCTGCCTCTCTCTTCGAAGAGGGGTAGAGGGGAGCATCTGTCGGTCCCATCTGGGGTCCCCCACGTCCCCAGTGGGATTTGGCCTAAACCACGACAGATTTAAATTGGCGCCCAACGTGGGGCACGAGCAGTGCTCGACCAAAGCTGTGATAGAGTGCCTGAATAGTTTGAATTCCAGTTTGCTCAGAGATTAGAACAGCTTATATCATGTCGTTCTTAAACGAAATATTGTATTGTGTCTTTAAAGGGAATTGTGTGATGGATTCCGTTACTAACTACACTTTCGGTTTTACCCTGGGAAAGTTTATTTTGCCCTTTAATAACTATACTAACGTGATGCCATCAGCGCCAGGGCATGGAAGCCTCCCGGGCTGTGATGATAAGGATTGCTATTGTCTTAAGATGGTGGCCTAAACCACGACAAACAGGCTGCCCAGAGAGGTTGTGGAGTCTCCCACTCTGGAGACATTCAAAACCCGCCTGGACGCTGTCCTGTGCAACCTGTTGTAGGTGACCCTGCTCTGGCGGGGGGGTTGGACTAGATGATCTCCAGAGGTCCCTTCCAACCCTGACTATTCTGTGATTCTGTGATTCTGTGAACCGTATCGAGCTCTCAGGATGACAATCACGGCACCGGCTGGCACTGGGGAAGTCCCACGCTGGACTCAGTGACGGATGGGAACTGGATTCCGGATCTGCATTCAGGATCGGGACCAAGGGCAGATGAACAGAGTCCTCCTCAGATGTCGGCCATTGAAGAAACAGAACGAGAGAGCTGACCCTTTGATCCCTCAGCTTTTATACTGAGCATGAGGCAGATGGGATGGAATACCCTGTTGGTCAGTTTTGGGTCACCTGTCCTGTCCGCTCCTCCCTGCAGGCAGGACCCCTCTATGCTTTTCCTCTTCCGACCCTCCAACGGGGCAATTAACAAAGTGAGCTGCCCTTGGCTGTTACAGCAATGAGTATAAGCAGGAGCCTCTCCGTATACCATGCCTGGGCATCAGCTATAAACATCAGTCTTATCACTCTGAGAGCCAACATTGTCTGCACAATATGCTGTTAATTTCAGTAGTTATAAGAGGCCCAGCTAAGAAATAGAGTTACTGAACAAAATTGGTCCTGTTTTACCTCAAACCAGGACAGTGTGTTGAACGGACCTTGAAAAACCAACAAAACTGTTCCAGCAGTAGCACCCTTTATTGGTCAGCTTGCAATAAAAATGAAAATTGGATTCAACTCTGCATAGCCCATTTCATAATCGGCTTCAGGAGCTTGGTTTCCAGCTATATCCCACAAATTGGTATGCACAATGGAGGAGAAAGAACATACAACAGCTGTAATTCCCAAGCTGAGACACCTGGCATTGCAACATGAGCTTACCTGTTTCTCAGTTTCTTGTCATTGACTAACAGGGTGAGGAAGAAGATCGTATGCATGTGTGCGAAGGGAAGACTGCAGGGAAAGATTGTTTCATGTCTGAATGGAGACTGGATCAGATCTATCCGGTCCCCTACAATCCAGGAAGCCAGACTAGTGTGGAGGATATTCTTCACTCCATTCCTAAGCTTCACGAAGCAGGTATGTGAAAAAAAAAAATAATCGAGGTTTCTCCCCCCATAAAACACTTACCCCTTTTACAGAAATTTTACAGTTCTTTTCTTCCAACAATAGCTTAGACTTTTACACTTTCCTACACAGAGGGACATTATTACTGCTGCTCCTGTTGTTTAGCTAAAGTAGAAGCCAAGCACTGGTGCTGCTACTGATACAGAAGTCAGAAAGACCCTTTTCATTCCTTACTCTTCATGTTCCCAAGTGCTTGGCTGTTTCATTTAGACTGGCTGCTAGAGAGAAAATTCTGTCTTTAGGCAGACCTGCTTTTGCATTAGGATTCCTGATTTTCAGAAAATACGTGATTACTGTGACTTCTTAGAAATCACATATATTTATGGTAAAGCTGAAACCTTATCTGTTTGCATTTGTGTATACAAGTGTGTGGGGTGTAACACCAGATTTTATGCAAACCTTGTTGAGTTTATGTGAAGTTCTGTTCTTCAGTAAGACAAAAGCTGCATTTTGAGGAAAACCCCCAAATGGTAGTGTGGAGGTTAGTTTTACAGGATGAAATTAGCTGTTCCTCCTACTCAACAGGTCTGTGCAGTGTCAAGAGGCCTAGCATGGATATCTGAGTAACAGTAGCTGCAATACGCTGATGTCATCCAGGCTTGTCTCCACCGAGGGAGCTGAGCAGGCTTCTTAGCCCATAGGTAACATGGGGTGTGAATGAGGACTGCTTCCAGACACCATTACTAAGGTCTGAGGGGGTCAACAGCTGTAATCCAGTTCCTTTGAGGGAGGAAAGCCTCTGGTTCGTTTTATCTTAGCCACAACATGCTGCCGAAAAGGGCTTCATATACCAGTGGTTGAGATGATATTGAGTTAATGAGGTTGGCTCTCCTGCATGGTGTTTTATACTTTCAAGCCTGCCCTGACATGTAGGGGTTAAATAAGTGTCTAGAGATGTGGATGCTGGACTGGGAGAAAGGAAGGAAGAATTTTGAGATTTGCTTGTATATTGTAAGTGGATTAACTGTGGCTTTCCTTCATTTTTATCATGTCAGAACCTATAACTCTATGAACCCTATCTAATGGTGTGGATTTTGCAGAGAAATACTTATCTGGCTTGAGTTACAGGCTAAGTGAAGCAAACATCTATGTGTCACGTTCCCTGGGGTGTGTAATTGTTATAAATTGGGTACTAGACTACTCTCAGAGAGCCCAAAACACTAACACGTTTCTTCAAAAGCGTAAAAGGCTACATCTTCCCATTAGCTGCCTGAGCCTGTTTTGAAGTTTTCAGTGAAAGGAAAAAATGGTATCTGATGACCCGTGTCAGCCGAGAACACCTTTTGGACTCCCAAGTCCTGAACCTGTTCATTTTGTAATAGTACCAGGGCTAAAAATATAGGGCACTTAAGAATGCATCAATTCATGGTCTCACTGGAGAGTAAGAAAACCAAAACAACTGAGGAATTGTTTGAGGATTTCTCCCAGTGGACAAGTAAGCTCTAAATTGCATATAGCACAGATCTGAAAAAGTTAAGTTGGGCTATGATTCATTCCCCTAAGAAAGTTCTTTTCATCTTGATGCAGAGCTGAAAAAAAAACAAACCCAAACCAAATACTCCCCCTCTCAAAAAAAAAAAACAAAACCAACAAAAACCAACCCATGGATAGGTCTGGGAATAATGCATACTTCTAGGAAAAATGGCAATATTTTGTTTTTTAATATATACTTGTGAGTTAGATAAAGGGAGGTTGCTTTATTACCAGCAAAAGGAGAAGGCTGATACTGGATTTTTATTTTTTTGTTTTTTTTTTAAATATTGAGATATCCTCAGGTTTCTAACAGATTCCTTTAGAAAAAAACAAACAAACAAAAAAAAAAAAACAGAATTAAATGCTCCCATTCATACAATCATTCAGTGTGCATTTTAGGAGACACTCTTCCCTCTGGTCATGTTAGGGCTTACCAACAGAGCACTAAAGTGTGCAGATAATGTCTGAATATGATGAAAGAATGGTCAAAAAGCATGACTTACGACTCAGCAGCTGTGAAAGAGGTGGACCTCTTAAATTAATGCATACGAAGGAAAATGTTAAGTTGAAATGAAGATAACATACTTGCAAAATCTTGTAGAGCAAAGTGAGCAACCAGGTCATATTAAGGCAGAGACCATCAGCTCTGGAGTTACAGCTGTCTGTAAGGAACTTACTGGCACAGTCCTTTTCTCATAAGACAGCCTTGGAGATCTGTGGCTTATGCATCACTGGTACTAAGGAAAAATAAATAGAAAAAAAAGTCTTTGGCCTTAGTCTCTGAGAATAAAAATAGCTTGATTTCATTATTTACGGAAGGTCAGTGTTAGCTGAAACTAACTATAAGCCACTTAACTGCCATTGCCAAAAGGTGTCTGGCAAACAGCCTCTAGTGAATAAAATCATCATCTTCAGCTGCAAATGCATGCTTTTTCAGAAAAACAGGATCTGAGGAAAAATTGGGTCATTGGAGATACAGATTCTCAGCCCAAAAGCGAATGGGAAGGACTCCAGAGCTAGGTTATATACCTGGCCATCTGATACAAAGCAAGCAAACAGACCTGCCCTGCAAAGACAAACTGAGGGGTGATTCCTAGTACTGCCACCATTATATCTTCTAGGTGGCAAAACAGACTTTTACCCCTAGGCAGGCAAGCATTTTAATAAAAGAGGATTTTGTTGAAAGATACCTGAAGAGCTACAGAAGAATATTGTAACAGGGGGATAAGAAGGTGATGCAGAGCTGGAAAATATCTCAGAAAATTTATATTTTATACACCATGAAGACTAATGCTAAGGAATTCACAAATATTTGTTCCATACATCAAAAGTAGGGGATAGTTTAAGTCATTTAAGAACAATAATTCTTGTAGACAGCTCAAGAAAAAATGTTTTCTGGAGTAATGTAGGCACAGAGGTATTTGCACTTAGTAAAAAAAAAAAAAAAAAAAGTCAAACATCCCTCTCCACTTTGTATTCATTCTGGGCTGCTGTTCTCTCTTCTGTTGTTAGAACTATGTATTTACAGATAAATCTACGCTATGCACATCAAATGCATCTTCAGCAGACATTAACTATATTACATAATAGTTCACAACGGAGTTCAGTTTAGGGGATATAAGATGATCCACTTCCTATCTAACCTATTTAAAAACTGTTCAAGTCACCCTTTAGTCTTTTCCTTGGCACTATCAAATATACTAAAACAGCGGAAGGGGTGTGTGTGTTGTTACCTGCTGGCAATTTTATCAATCTAAAACTACAAAGTAGGACACCTTGCCACGTTAAAAACTGCTATCAGAGCACCTAGTGATCTGCTGTTAAAGGTGCAGATAAAGCAGATCTAACTTTGTATAATCTATTGTCTGTAATAACCTGTATATGGAGATATGGAACCATGTCATGGAAATGCTGCTGAACCAACCTCTCATGATCACGGAGCTTGTCAGTCCAGAAATACATGTACTGCTGAACTCTCTACTTCCGAGCAGAACTTCTTTGGAAGAACCAGACCCACTAGGTACAGACAATTGTTTGGGATTTTTTTCTAAATAAAATGGAGGGCTGAGTGATCATTAGTCTTTGGTATTCTACAAGTCTTTTAGGATGGCCATCATGGTCACTAATCCTGAAAGATGGTCTAGCATCCTCTTAGAATAATAGGAAGGAGAGGCAGAGCTGATCGTGTTTGAGGCACAGTTAGGTTCAGAGTAAGCCAAATGCTTATAAATGTAACAGTCCCTTATGAAGACCTGCTTTCTGTTGTTCGCTCCCTCGTAACCATCAGATTCGTATTTTAACTCCTGGGATCTGAAGAAGAACCAGAATGTGACTCATCACAGAATCAGAAAGGTGCCCAGCAGGTCCTCAGCAAACCTCTAAAGATTTTGTTATAGCCTCTAAACCAACACATGCTTTTACCTCTAGCAATGTTAACTTTCAGGATTTCTTTCTGCTTTTTCCAAAATGTCAGGCTCAGGCTGATAAACTGTTAGATGAGCTCTTGCAGATATCCCTGCAGAGGCATGGGATAACATCTGGCAGGCAATAGGTACTCTATTTTAGGATTGCCAGACTGCAGGGAATGTCCTTGAGAAAGCCTTGCAAAATGGTGTACTGTCAAGCAATTTGAGCCTGCCTGTGACTGTCACGTCTTGGTGATGCTGGATAGCTGGACTCACCTTCCCAGGGGAAGCCACTTCCCTCCTCTGGTGAGAGCGCGCAGAAAACACCTGCAGCTCACACTCCTCTCTGAGGAACCCCTCACAGCAGGACAGCTTTGCACTGCATGCCCAAACCTTCCCGAAAAATGCACTTTGCACAGGCTCATCGACATGCGTTAAGTCAAGCTGGGAGGTGGAGGATGACAGTAAATACATAGGGAGGTAATGCGGGTAGACTGCAGGCTCCTGCCTTATGCATCCCAAAGGCACAGATGGACTGTCCTGGGACAACCCAAATCACCTTCCTGTGTGTTTTGCCGTGCGCTCACAGCCAGGGCTACACAGCCCTGGCCTGTGGGATCATTAGTGGCGTGCCGAACTGTTCTGGCTGATGTCTCGGGTACAGGGGCAGGTGGCTTGGGAGAACAGTAACCACAGCCATGTGGCTGCAGAGAGAGATGACACATACGCATGGGTGCAGCTGGCAATGTTAGCTGGACCGAGTCATCCCAAACTCTGGCCAGGTTGTTGGTTTCCTGGCAGATTTTGAATAATGGGAATCTCAGTTTGTGGCTGAGGGAGTTGGGCTTGGGACCTAAGCAGGGGGGAATGTTGTCTGCAGGCTCTAAAATGTTTGGTTGGGTCTCTGAGTGCGGCCATGTGGCTCCGCCCCGCAGACAGCTTTCAGTTTTGGGTGAGAGGCAAGATTTTGCTGAACTCATTTCCTCTTGTATAGTGTGATCCTGTGGAGCATTTTGGAAAGGATTGCATTTTCAATGCAGAAAATATCCTTCCTTGCAGTGTTGCCAGTGGAGAGGCCACGTAAATAACTGACAATGCCACGAAGTTTTTGTAGGGACATGCTCTACATGAAGCTATTCTGACAGTAGGGTGTGGATGGTGATACTAGTGTCGGGAGCCATCCTGGGTTGTATTGTGGAGTAAGTCTGGAAAGATAGAAATGTTTCCTAGTGCAGAGAGTCATCTGAAGTGCCAGAAGGAGTCCTCTATCACATACTTTAAGGACCAGGTGCTCTTGATCAACTTTCATGCTCAGGCATAGCAGGATGCACTCAAAGAGCTCGCTCTAGATGAGAGATTTGGCACTGAGGACACTGTGAGGGTCAGTCTAACAAAACAGTATGTATACAAGCTATGAGACTAGCAGAGCTACAATGCAAAAAGAGAACTGGTGAGCTGAGAGATGCCAGAGCCCTGAAAATTAAAAAAAACCCAGCAAACAAACCCCATTAAAGACCTGAAAGTTTGAGGTGAATGGTTGCAGTTGCAAAAGGTTAAAGCAAAAATTACAATTACCATCTAAAATTGCTGATTTTTTTTTTCCTAAGAAGGCAGCTGAAGTTTATGTTGACTTGATTTACCCTTAATGCATCTCATAACACACTATTTCACTTCAGCTGGTGACCATAATGTTTTTTGAAGTAGATCAGACAAAGCAAAATTGAAGCACAGTCCTATAATGAAAGGCCATGCAAAGTTGAAATGGTTCATTTAGAAATGCTAACACAATAATTTCCAACTTCTTGAATTTTTTTGCTTTGTAAGCTTTAATTTTTTTTGGACTGAAACAACTTATTGGATTCGGTAACAATTTGAGAATTCTTTCAGCTCATTTAGGTCTGCATATTTTGATGAAAGAAATGAACCAAATATTGACACTCAGCTGTACATTTGATCTGAGGATATTTTTATTTTGGAAATTCTTAATAACTTGCCTCATCTGTGAAAATTTTTTGTTAAGACTCCTGTAAAGGCATAATGGAAGACCCAGGGAGTCTCATATCTTGGACTGTGAGCTCCAAGAACACATCTGACAAGAGAAATAATGATGATGGAAAGAAAAAAGGATTCTTTATTCGTTATATTTTGGTCATCTTGCTTGCTGAAGACCTGTTGTATTTATTCTACTCTGACCTAAAGCAATTTCTTTGGTAATCAATGCTGAGAAAAGACCATAAGGCAACCATGAGCAGAGGATTCATGTGGTAGCACAGATGCCATTCCCAGCAGGCTTTCAGTGAGTGACAATTGTGCTCATCTTTTATATTCAAGAGCAATCTTCTCTAGCTTTGCCATTCACATATTTGCTCTCACAGTGTCTTACATAGAAAAATAGTGACTATGATGTTTAAGAAATGAAATCACAAATTCTCTGCATCAGCAAAGTTCCTTTTTTGCAGGAGCTTATGCTCTTTCTATTCAAAATTGAAACTGTAATAACTTTCTAAATAAGCAATTTATCACTGAGAAAATACAATCTTATTTCTTTACAGTATCTTTATGTATGTTCTTAATCAAAGTTCAGATCTTAGATTTGATGAAAAAATTAATATTAAACCCTGTGCTCAGTTATGAAGGTAAAATGACACATAGCAACTGCTTTTTTGAGTTTTCACATTTTTTTTTTATTATTATTTTTTTAGATTTCAAATATAATAGAACAGTTCATTTCTGAAGTCAAGTTTTTTCCTTTTATGGCTTGATTATAACCTACTAAGACTCCTGGGATAGAATTCTAACATAAGTAGGTTTGTCCTTAATATATTCAAACCTCATCAATTTTGCTTAAACGATATTCAAGCATGAATGTTAACTGCTAGAATTGTAGGCTTTGGATTTTTGTAATCGCAGTGGAATCACGGTGGAATAAGAAAGATGAGAGTTCTTTTATGGTTCTGACTGCAGTGTTCAGCAGGGACATTGTGCAAATCAGTTGATTTAATAGAGACTGATTCTGAAGTAAGTAAAAACAGAAGAAAGTCTCCCAAAGAGCTTTTTCAGCATGTAGTTTAAGGGAAGGTAGTTTACTTGCTATGATAACTGCTTTTTCATTACCAATATTGTCTCCTCCCTGTCTCTTACTGCAGAGTTACACAGCATTTGAAGAAGAAACAGAAAGGCACGTGTTCACAGCAAGTTAGCATAGCTAAGGAGCTATCTCAGGATCGACCCAGAGAACTGGGGCAGCCAGTGCACAAGGGGCTGTTCTCTAGATAGGACTTCTGTTCTGATGAGTATTATTATATTTGCATTGCTTCTTATATATTTGGAGAAACTTACAACATGTACCTGCAGTTAGTGCTGCATACTGGTGTGTGATTTATATGAGGGGCCCTCTGTGAAGCATGCATGGGAAGAGCTTCTCAATAGTGTGAGCTAGAAAAGTCCTGAGCTCTTGTACGTCCTCTCTGTTTTGACATACTTTTGCTCTTTTGGGTTGATGATCTGTTTGACTTGCTTTTTTTTCATAGTTGATAAGCTGTTCATGTTGCAGTCAGTCTTTTTATCAGACTTTCCCACTCTTTTTCAACAGCTTGACGTTGTTGTGTAGATTTTGGTTCTAGACACTTTTACAACAGCCGAGTTCAAAGAGTGCTTCTCTGCATCCCCGCCGCTCTTCTGAGGCACATGTTCTAGTGCGTGAGTCAGGCTGCACTGGTGTGTCGTGTCAGGTGCCAAGTCTGAGTTTTGTGGCTCAGAGACTTGCCTTTTCCTAGGAAAAGAAGTACACTTGATCAAGAAGGATAATTTCTGAGCTATTTATATTTGAGTTTAAATACAGTTCAAGGATAGCTTAAGATACAATGCACTTGCTTTCCCTGCAGCAGTTTAAATCCAAAGTTTAAAGTCCAAATCTTCAGTCACTGTTAGTTAATGACGAGAAGACTGATGCACTGATTGTGTTGATACAATGATATAAAGACTTCCTCTTTTTCCTGGTACCCTAACCTAAATAGTTTAAATCATTTGATACCATGGCTGATGTAAGTAGGTAGACCGTTTTGAGTCATGATTTCTGACTAGGAGAAAATTTAGGAAAAATTAAAACTCTAAAGAATGCAACATGACGTAATTTTTTGCATTATGTCATATTGATGACATAATGAAAATAAAATTATGTGGGGAATATAACAATAAAAGTTGAGAATGCAAAAATACCCCACCATACAGAAAGGAGAATTCTGTGAGAAAAGGTTGAAGAGAGTGAAGGAGAGGTTGTGTCTCAATACATGAACAAGCAGAGAGACCAATGCATGAAAAGGGCAGAGGAAACCTCCAGGAAGTCAGGAGGAAATTGTTACATGGCATTTGTTGGTCAACAGTTTTTAATTTGGGATGTGTAATAATTTGAAATTAGTGAAAATAAGATTAACATAGCAGCACATCTGAAAAGCCACTCTACCACTGTGTCTTGGGTATAACTTCAAACTTTTTAATCTTAAAATGCCATGGGCTAAGAAGTGATCTATTACACTTGTGTACCTCCAGCAAAAGCACTTGAATTCAATGAAATTACACCAGCTACTAATCAGAGCAAAAACCTTCTGGCTTGAGATAAATGTGATAAAGGAGAAATAAGATAACAGGCAGTTCAAAGTACAGGAAAGCACTGAAAGTGAAATCCTAAACACTAGTTTAAAATTAGCAACGAGGACCTATGAATTCTGCTATGATAGTCATTAAATAGGAAAGAAGATCTTACTAGAGAATATCATTCTATTTTGGGTATACACAAATCTTTGACCTTGCTGCATTATTCACTCTCTGAAATTGAGGAACTCAAAGGTATTACATTATATATAGGCCACTCTCTTAATTTTTTATCAGTACTTTTCTCCCAATGTTATTTTAAAGTCAACAGAGCTAACAAAACCATTTGTTACTACTGATCAGGATCATTGCTATTGAATATTTTGCCATAACTGAATGCTGTTAGAGATGTCATTTGAATTATTGCTGTTGTTTACTGGGTTGTTTTTCAGATTTGCCAGAGGTTCTTTTCCACAGGGGAAAAAAATGTTACTCAGAATTAAGTTTTAACAGTGCCAGAAAAGAGAAGAAAATACAAGGCATGGTATGAAAGCAGTGTACCCGATAAACACACTGGTCATGATGTCAGAATTAGTTGCTATGAATGTGATGTCACAGTGTAAACAGTGTCAGAAGCAGTGTTTTTACAAAACACTGGGCAGAGTTCATCTCTAACAGCAATGTAATGCAGAATCACTTTTTAGACATGTGTACAATTAAGATCGAGAATTAAGGCCAAGATTCCCATCATTCATGCAGCTAGTGTTAAAAAGAGAATGAATATTATGATTGTCAATACCTTTGTTCAATGCTGGAAAGAAAAATGCATATTTTTCTAAACTCATGAAAAAGTACTGTTCATTAAAGATAAAGCAAGAGATACTGTTACTGCCCATGATTTTGTTGCTTGTAACCTGAGAATTATTAAAAGCAAAACAAACAAAAGAACGCCAAACAAAAAAAGCTCAACACACATCACGTATTGTATTTTCATTGTTTTGCTGTTTGAGAAATGAGTTCAGGAATGGATTCAATTTTTGTATATTTAATAAAGTAACTGTCATAGACTTTGAAAGTTTTAACAGCATTTGGCATTTCATCCTTTATTTGAGCAAGGGCTGACATTAACTTTGGATTGCTAACTTTTCCATACAAACCAAAGCTGTTCTTTTGAGGTATAAATTTCTTTGCTTCTTTACTTAGCTGTGAAATTTCCTTGACAACCTTAAGCTCTCTCTTGTCTTTCGGAGCAGTCACATGAAAGTGAATAGGTACTATGACCACTGGAAGGAAAGTAGCAAATGACAGAGAAATAGTGGGCAAGACTTGTGTTAGAGAACAAACAATAATATGTCATCATTTGAGATGCAAGCTATTCTCTACTGCTGGTAAGTTTAGTAAGGGTAGAAGACAATGAGCAGTTCACCAAATTTGGACTACTAACAGCCTTCCCCCCTCCCAGCTGTGTTATTAAAATAATTACATTTAAATTAATCTTCAGATGTATTGAATTAGTGTACATTATACTGACAAACAGAAGATGGCTTGCTCTTAGATTAACACACATCCAATACCTAAATATTTGAGTTAACGTATGTTTTTGAGATTTAGGTTGCACTAAGGAGTTTTACTGCTGTTCCTCAGAAATGCCAAACTTAATCCTCAATTGCCCCATTCAAAGGAGACAACCTTTCTTCAAACAGTTAATATCCTCATTATATAAGACTTCTCTTATTCGCAGTGTCATATGAAATAATAAGTGCATACTTGAAAAAGTAAACTAATGAGGACTAAATATGTAATTTGTCTCATAATACAGTAAGAGGAGAATCTGACTTATTTTGCTTCCTCTTTAAAACTGAGAAAGTCAAGTATTTGGCTGATTTCTTTATGGGCTCAGTCTTGAAGATATTGAAATACCTACAATGCTCCTAAATTCAGTGATTTTGTGACTTTACTGAAGGCTATGTGAATGCTACTTCAAAATTTCCAGAATAGAATTCTGGTCTGGACAACTTCGAAAAAGTGGCGTAGATTGTTTTAATATTTAATAATTTTACGGGGCCTAATACACAGCGAACCTGATCTTTAATAGATTCTCTACACAGATGTGCAAAACAGCTACTACTAATGGGCCACCAAAATTGCTTTAGGTATTCTTACAGTAATGAAAACCAGATGGTCGATAACATTTTCCACAGTGTAACAAATTTAGTAGATACTTGTGTGATCAAACACTGATTTACTTAGTTATAAAATGATTTTGTGATTGGATAAGGATGACAAACAAAAACAGGTTAGAGGAAAATACTGATGTCAGTAACATAATGTTATTCACTTGAAGACAATAGCTAGTCTGGATTTATGCCAAGATAGAAGATAGCATTTAGCTCACAATTCCTAACTCTTGATTTTGAAAGGTTATAAAGAGAACGAATGTCTTGGTACAGAAGCTTGACAAATATTCTCCACCATAATTTACATTCACAATCAGCTTTTTCTGCATACAGTTGCTCCTGCTTCCACCCCCTCACCCTGTTTACTAACAGTCTAAACTGTATTGTTGAAGATGAAACTTTACAGATTTGAATAGCTATAGCTGTGCTTCTCAATTAGATCGATACACCTCCTATTCAAGTTAGTGCATGTCAGCCCTGACTGAACAATTTTAGAGCTTTTGACATCATTGGTACTCTCAGGTACTGCAATGAGACAGGTTGTATGTGTTCCACGTCCATGAAGAAGTGAGGAATTAAAGGTTGCTGCTGTCTACAGCAATGTTTAGTTTTGAAGAACTTAATTTTTAGTATATTGTCTTTGTGACAGAATCTACATTCTCAGATTGGTGTCAAGTTGTTCCATGAAGGGATATAGGTGTCTGTATAAGTAAGGAGTTCAAATGCTTAAACTATCCCAAAGAAATGCCTGAATAAAGCATGTATATTTAAATCCTCTTTTTTTTTTTTTTATGAACCATAAGTGCCTCCTTTTACACGCAGTTAGACACTAAATTTTTTTTCCAAGGAGCCAATACCTAGTCTTTTTCATTCACACAAAATTCTCAATATATTGTAAAAAAGCTGCTCTGTGGCTAGCAGCTCAGTAGTAAGTGCACTCATACAAAATTTGAGAGACAGTGCAAAAGAAGAGGGAAGGAATTTCTCTTTATTCTTTAACTATGAAAAAACAGTCTGCTAAGGAGAGGCAGAGATTGTTAGGTTTGGCTGCATACGATATCTCACTTTTCATGAAATAATTCAAGGTTCATTGGGTAAAGGAGAAAAAGACCCTGCACACAAGAGGCAGTATACATCTCCAAATACTAGATAGGCACATGGATATGGGGAGGGACCTCGTGTTCCATGTGAAATGGTATGATTTCTATAGGAGAGCTTAAAAGGCCCTGCAAGCAACATACACAGCAGAATTCATTTCTTGATCCTGGCAGAATTCTGTGAAAATTAAGACCCAGATTTTCATCAGGTATAGCTCTCTGTTCAAAACATGTCTCTGGACATAACGGACCTGAAACACCTAAAGCAGTTCATTAAGGAATTTGGGATTTTCATTCTACAATTCTTAAGCGGAGTATTGAACTAGATGTATGTCTGTCTTTTTGTAGTCCTGCTCTTAAAGCTCTTCACTTTCTAGGACATAGCCTTCCAGAGGCCATCCAAGAAGCCAGTTTGTGGAGATGAATTGGGAGCTGTAGCTCGTTTAGCTGTTAGTAAGCAAAGTCGAAACCTATACTTTCAAGGTAGGCTGTGCATACAGAGGGAAACAAAGGCACACTATGGCTCTGTAACACAGGGGAGTTGTAATTTTCTTCATTTCTTCCTTCATGAAGATTCTGGGAAAAGGGTGAAAAGGAGAACTGGAGTTGCTTGGTCTCCATTATGAGTTCATATCAGTATCTGCAAATAAAAATGAGGCCAAATGGTAACATAAGGAGACATCATCCCATTGCTTTTTTTTTTTTTCTTTTGCTTTTTTGGTCTCACACTCTTACTTCTTTTAATATTCAAAACTGGTTTTGGTTGAATGGGGTATCTCAGTTGAGTCTAAAACCAAATATCTATCCTTCGAAGCTCTGGATAACTTTACAGTCTTAGTAAAACTTGAATAGCTAATGGCTTTCAGTCCATCAAAAGGATGGAGCGGTGCTAAGGCAATCTTGGTGAGTAATTACATCCAAGGGGTTAAAGTCTATTTCAGTGATGCTTTCCGGTTAATGGAATTGTTCTCGACCCTTCTCTTACAGATATGCCTGCACAGAATTTTATATAACATCAATGCTGTTCTTCTCAGCATATACTTTGCTTAATTCTTCAGCAGAACATACACCTCAGCTGATATGCTTGATGCAGTACGTGTAAAGATAAGCAGTTCTAATACAATAAACCGTGGTAAGACAAACATAAATAACTTCTCTGTGCGTGTGCATAAACATCTGCCACCTTCTCTCCCAGTCAAATCTCTGAATCAGAACCCAAACCCACATAAATCTGCATCCCTCTGTGGAACGCACACCTGATTTGCAGCTTGTCCTTATTGGATAACTCCTCATTTTGTCTGTCACTCTACGTGATTTGTCTGTGGAATACAGAAGACACATAAATACTGCAGAATAATCTAACTTCTAAGTTGCACTCAACAGCTGTGCTTTGTGCTGTATGCAAGTTCTTATTAAATATTTTGTTCATTTCCTTGGGTGTGCAATAGATGCATACAAAAAATGATTTTCTTTTGTACATACTTGTTGACAAAACATTTTTCTTTAAAGTAGAAAACCCAGGGGGACATTGCATAGGTTTTACCTTTTACTATAGTGACCTATTTTTTGGTTTCAAGCCATGTTTCTGATTCACGCCACATTTAATTAAGTACAGCTAAACAACTATTGCTAAATATACTTCAGGGGAAAAAGAAAAAAACAGAAAAGTGGTGTCTTATGAAACTAGCAGAGCGGAGTAAGGCTTGTCTATACATTGTACACTAACAGAAGTAATAAAACGAGAAATATACATAATAACATTTTTTTCTGGAGTGGTTCACTGTAGTATCTTTCATTTTATTTTAACCTGATTGAGGTAAACAAAGGAAAAAATGTTTTTTCACTCATGCTAAGAAAGATGCCTAGATTTATTTGGATCCTCCATCCTATTCTTAATCTAGTTCCTTAGTACAGAAAATTATTTGTGATTTATGTGCCAGGGTTTAAAGTAAAAGTTATAGAAAATACATTCATCTATCAAGTAATATATTTTTATTGTGAAAATAGCATGGGAAGGGGAATAACAAGTCACAGAAATTAAGAATTATTTTAAGATTCCTTTAAATAACAGATATTTACCTAAAATGTAGAATCCAGGGCAGCCTATTTTCCTATAGAATTGTCTTGGGACATGGACTATGGAGTCTAGGAAGGTTTAAGGTCATCCTGCAGCCTTTCTTTCAGAATGGTATTTAGAGGATCTTTCTTCTTTACCTGGCTGCTTATTTTCATGAAAATTGTAAAAATGCAATTATTTTTTGAGACTGTTTCACCTCTGGCAAATTCTTCTGAAATTGTTCAGTTCATATGGAAGTGATTGAAGACATATTTGACACCGACAATGACACAGAGAAAGTTACTAAATCAGCTTGGTTTCCACGGGAAACAAGCTGAAGTAAAACAGTGGAAAATCCATGACAGAAGATCTGCATTGGAGCTCAGAGGTAAGGAAGCCTCCCCAGACCTGCAAGTTGAATTAAGTGTTTCAGATGTTCATATTTGTGTTAGTCACATTAGTTTGTATTTTAAATGCACTGTATAATTTACCAATGGGGTTCAGTGTTGACATTTTATTTCTTTCCTTGAGACCTGTTACTATTCTTGTTAATGCTCTCGCTTTTCTAAGAATGAGAATTGATGTTGCTATCATTACCTGGTATCTAGAGGTCATCCTTTTCAGGCTGAGAGTTGATGAAATCAATTTCCAGTTTCTGCTTGATAACAGAAGCAAGAATATCAAGAGATAGAAAGAAACATAACCTGACCTGCATCATGTTAGTTTTCTGAGGTGTCTCAGAAACAGTGTTCTGCAATCACTTTCAAAAGACCCTGCAAATGTTGCAAGGTTTGCCAACAAACTCTTAACTCGAAAACTCAGGCCTGCCACCCCCCTCAACTTAAAAAATATTTTTATTGTTTTATTTTGTTGTTGTTGTGAAAAATAGTAACTTTTCAATGTGTTCAATAGCTTTTCTGCAGTCTACAAAAAACTTTTAAAAACATAAATATTAATATCATGAGTCTGTATTATAGTGAGCTTTCACTTAGCTAATGTGTGTGTTGTTAGATGCTTTAGTATAACCAAGACATAAACAGTTTTAAAGCCACATTGAGTTCAAGGGAAGGGATGATAACAATTCATGCAGTTATGAGTTACTTTTCTGCATGGCAGTTTCTACTTAGTGAGCTGGAAAAAAAAATTTACAAGTGATGAAATAAATAATGAGCCTGAGAATCACTCATCCATCACTATATTTTGCAATGATAATTTTCTAGTAAGTAGAAGTCTGTAATGCCTCAGAACTCTTCCCAAAGTTCCTTGAGATATCCAGTTATTCAGTATAACACTTTATTCAGACATAACAAAATTTAAATGTGAAAGTTTATTTTGAGTCTGTGGAATACAGTAATTATCTCGTTCCTTTATTTTCTGATTTTTATTTCATTTACTTAGTAGCTTCTACAGTGATGCTGAAAAAATAGCAACAATGAATATCTAAACAGTCATTGTGATTATACATAATTCAAATGCCACAATCAGAAAAACACTTCTTGGTAGCAGATAACATTGAATCACCAAACTAAAGCTAAGCCTAGAGCCTTTTTTGTGATTCAGTTCCAACAGGAAGAAAACTGAAATAAATAGCATTGTCTGAAACATTGCAAGAACAAAATCTGAAAGAAGAAATTTTAATTTTTTTTTTCTTTCAGAAATCGCTACATAGTTCTAGTAAAAAGAATTGTGATAGTAATCTACACCTTCTGTATTGGAGATGTTTTGAAGCAAGAGTTGCTACCCACTGCTTTCTCTAGCCGTCTTTTCTTGTCTTTTGGCCAGTGGAACATGTCAGGGGAGGGTGGAAACAAAAATTCAGGCAGCAAACTGTTATCTTTCCCAGCCCAATAAATAGGAATTTTGCCATGGCTAGTTTAAGTTGATGGGTTTTGTATTGACTTGACAGGACTTGGGCCTGAGCTGATTTTAGCTTCTTTTAACAATTTTCTAGTGGTTAACTCTTGCTTATCTGTTTTAACTCAAGCTCTGTGAATGCCAAAGATCATAAAAGTCAGACAAACGTAGGGAGTAGGTTATCAGGTCTAGCATAACTAATAGTATGGTAGCCCAACAAAAACCAACCCTTTGTGCCAGCTGAGACACTGGGAGGTTATTGTGCAGCTTTCAAACTTCATCTGAGAACCAGTGAAAAATAAAAAGCAGACTGTGATGAGAAAATATTTACAATTAGATTCAAGTGGATCCAAGGGAGACCCCTATCACCAGCACTGTGCTGCTCATGGTGGATAATTATGGATGCTGGTACCTCGCAGGACATCTGTGCCTGGGGAAGAGTGGGAGTCACTGACCTACTGACTTAGGAGGACATTAGAAAGGTGAGCGTAACATGAGAGAAAAGGAGTGGATATAAGTAAGTTTTGTTCCATGTCAGTTTTAAGGACTTTTGTTTTTTTTTTATTAATGGACTATCGATCTTATTGTAACTGAATTAATGACAACTGATGTGCTTTGATTGGATAATTTAGATGTTAACTGAACTAACACTAAATTTTTGCTTCCGCGTACAATGTGTGTTCTACTTTTACCAACAAGACTTAAACTATAACACTTTTGGTAAAGCCTTTGTGGAAATATGTTATCCTGGGCCAGGCAGAAACGTATTTCTCTCACTCTTCCATTTTCTCCCCTTCCAAGGTTTTGACTACTGTAGATGAACTGGACCAAGCAGCAGTGTGTGGTGTAAGAGATCTCAAGTCCAGAGACAGATGCTGCAGGGATGAGAGGTATGGTTCTAGCTGTCACAGGGGCCTCCTGATATGAACAGTGGGATTCAGAGACTTGTAAGGTACACAACCAGTTGCTTAGGATACACAGGATGCTTCTGAAAATATGGCTTTGCTTCTGAAAATATGGCTTTGGAGAGGCTACGTTACCTTTAAATTTGTATAGGACTCTTGGACTGATCACCATGTGGTTTTGTTTCTTGCTACTCCTTTTCATGTGTCACAACCTCTTGCCTTTGAATTTTCTGCGGCTCTCAAAGGAGAATCCTATGCTCACAAGGTTTTGTTTTAGGAACCCCTGGTCCTTGAAACATGCCAAGTTCCATTTGTAAACCCTCCCCACACCACCATATTTTGTCTTGAATGTCTTTCATCTTCAGTGATGTAACCAGTCCTAATTGCTTAATTGGTGCGCTCCAGGTGGAATGGGAGCAATATGTCCATCAGTCAGTATCACTTTTAAAGCACGTACAGTTCAATTACTTTCTGTGAAACAGTTGTTCAAAGTAACAACAATTCTCAGTAGGGTGCACCTGTGTCTGTGAGTCCATCGAACACAAAAAGAGGAACACAAGCAGATATGAGCTGTATACTGCATATTGTATTCGGTTATCTGCCAAGAACGAAATTCAAAATTGGATTCGGTAGATGTACCTAAGGTGCAGTAATCACAATATATCCCGTTAAGCTATGTGACTGTGAGCTGCTAGAAATCCATTTGTCTAGTTTGTCCAAGTATATGCGTTTGAATCTTTCTAGCAAGGGAGTGTTTAGCATATGCTGTTCTAGAGTCCTGCAACCTCCATCGAAATATTTTCAGATTTCCTGCTTAAGGGATCACACTCGTACAAACATATGTAACTGTCACACAACTGATGTTATGGATTAGTGGGGAAGGAGCATTTCATAGTATGCTCTTTATAATAGGTTTTAACATGAGGCCTCCTCTGCAAATAGACCAGGATTGAGCCACTATCATTATTCATCATCTTGAGATATGGAAAATTTTGACGTGATAAGAATAGGTATGTAAATTTTTTAGAAGAGTTATCCCTTCTCAACATCAAACTTGGTTTAGCAATAGCTGTATTGCAGCTGGATTCCCTTTTTTTTTTTTTGAAATTCACATCCAGTAGTGTTACATTTTGCACTACTGAGCTAGACTACAAAAATTATTTACTCTGTTTTAGCAAGACTCATTTCATAGAGTCCTCCTACATAAGGCACTCGCTTCTCAGACATGTAGGAAAGTGCAGAATTTGTTTTCGACTCTGACTCACAAAACAATGAATGACAGCATACTCTTCCATGACAGACCACCCCAGAGGAAGCTAAATGGAAACACTGCTTGGAGGACACAGTGCAATATCCTTTCCTGACTTCTTCCTGTATCCTTTTCTCTCAAATGGTGGAAGTCCCCTGAACTGATAAAGCCCACATGAACACTGAAGATGCATTTTTGTTATGGCAGAGAAAAAAAACATGAGGCTTGAATTTGTGAACCTGACATTCCTGATTTCAACCGGAATGAGACAAAGCAACTATTTTAAATCATGTCAGAGGTAGTTCAATATTGTACTTCCACTGACAGACAATGTTTGTGAAATGGGGGTCAGATCCTGTAAGTCTGTTGGATCAGGAAAAATGAAATCTAATTTTCTCATTGTATTCATTGAAATCTAGATACTGTATAATTACCAGGATTTTGCACGAAGGAATATATTCCTAGCAATTAATCTGATTTAGAGAAAAAAGGAAGGAGTTCATTCACCTCAGTTTTTCAATGTTTCAGTCTTGAAAAATGTTTGACTGGACTGTTCCTGTCAGTTTTGACCTGAGTTGGTTAGAGACTTGAATGTCTGCAACGGCATCAGAATTTTTGAACCTGAAGTAATTATGTCAAATAATAACTATAATTTTTGCACTTATGTAAGTTTTTTAGAACTATGCTAAAATCATCTATAAAAACACCTTTCAGAATGAAAGATCCAAAGCAGAATTTCAGCAATGATTGAATCATAAGCTCCTGAAGTGTTTGTAATGGAAATGCTGACACAATGTTAACCATAAAAGTGTGTGTAGTCATAATGAAGAGTTTGATAATGGGTCTGATAATGAGTTACTAACTTTTTTGTGCAGCAGAAGTGATGGCATGACTAATTTATTTAACTTTTGTAACTGTAGATTAGCACGTACATTTATTCAGCTGTTAAAATTCACTTACAATTGTTTTAGCTTTCTAAAATAAAGTGTGTTCCTATTCCAAGGTTATAATGGACTTGCTAATGGGGTATTGACTACTGTTTCTTATCATCCATCTTCTGGTGGAGAGGTGATCATTACTTTTCACTTAATAATTCCCAGTTTTCTGCACATTCACATAAAATTACTTTTATTAGGAATTCATTGAACTTGCAGTTGAAGATAGCCCCAGCAGCAGCTAGTGTATAGTAAAGTTATTTTCTGTGAGGTAAAAAATTGCAGTTTCAGGGCTTCCTCAAAATTAAGAACTGTTTTCTTAACTTGAGATTTAGCAACCATATGCACATCTTCAAACTTGAAATTTGGGTGCTACCAACTCAACTGATAAGGAAAATCTAAGATAAAATCGATTTTAAAAAGGTTTGATGTGGCAGCATGTCTCGTTGAAATGAACTGTTGCTGAGAAACTCTCGAGAAGAAAGAGTGAAGTTGACAATATAATTTGGTATTTGAATTCTTATGCTTTTCAAATAAAAGCCAAGGACAATATAACACCTCCAAAAAGAGGAAGTTTCCAAGCATTTGGTTCTGTCAGGCTCAGCATAAGAAGCAGAAAATGCAAGAAACATCCATTTCCCCACCTTTTCAGTAGGTCCTTGGGATAGCATCAGCTTTTATCATAGCTTGTAATGCCTTCTGTTTCCTGAACAATCCCAATTATTTTGAGAAACTGCCCACCTTACATGTATGTGTATGGCTGCTTCACCAATGGCTAAAGTTGAGCTGCACCTTAGAAAATGACACTTAGACATGAACCACAGCCCTGTCTTGGGTCCAAGCATCCATTCCTTAGGACTGTACTGTTTTCTTGAATTCAAGTGCATAAAATTCCCACTTCAATTATCAAGGAGTGACTGAGCAGAGAGTCAATTCTCTCGTGATATTAAATTAGATCCTTATAAACAGGTTGATTTATACTGAAAGAAAATTCTCAGAAAGCTTTAACAGTCCAGTTCGTATTCTGCTTCAATTGTACTTTAGTTTTCTGATGAGCAGCTTTCAACAATGCTCCGAAAGAAAGGATGAGATTAAAAGTAGAGAGCATTAAAGGTTTTGGTTGTAGAGAGAATGCTTTCAGAGTTGAAAAACTTTCCAGGTTTCTAGTCAGAGTGTAGAACCAGTAACCAAACTGAAGGAAACTCTTTGTCATGCAAGTTTAAACTTAGCTTTATCTATGATCCTTCACTAAAAAATGTTCCTAGTTCCTGACCTCAGTTCCCATGGCAATCTGTGGCAACTCAAAGTTAAGAGCAAAAAGCTTTGTGAACACAATTTAAGCATGAGCATTCGACTGTAAGATACTCTTTGTAGTGACTGAGTTGTTCTTTGTTAAAACTCTTAAGTTCCTACTGAATTTTTTCTACAGTTACTGGTGTGAAAACTTGACATATTGCATAAAAAATGAACTTGCTAAATACATATTCTTTTTCTTTTCTTTTTCTATGTAGAAATCTTCTGAGACTGTGGTGTAGTCTTCCAACCTGTGTGATCTCTGGTAAGCTTTTACAGATTTTTTTTTTTTGCTCTGTTTAAAGAATTTCTTTCAAGTTAGAGCATAGTGCAAGGAGTCATGCTGTAGTACAAAACAAAGTCCCTAATGATCAATCATCTGTTATCAAGTAATTCTAGTCAATACTGAGAAACAGACTGAACAGTGGCTACTATATACTACTTGGTATATGCTGGTTGCCTGAGAAATATTGAAAAGATATTAAGCTCTGTGTTCAAATCTTACCATACAAGTAGACACTAATATTGTCACTTTCTGATTGCCTGTCACTATGAGCGCATGTAACAAACACCTGTCTAACATCTAAATATAAAATCTGCAGGCACAAACATTTATGGAGAGCAAGAGCAAACAAAATGAGGCATATGCTGAAGAGTTTTTCAAAGGCATTAATTTAGTTTTGAGTCAATGATTACTTTTAACAGGCCATTGTGCCCACAAATTTGTGCTAACTGGAAAGACAAAATAGGAAGTATTAAATGAACTAAATCTATGTGTAGACACTTTTTTAAAAGTAGTACTGCTAAAAAGTGTCATTTCACCTGCACTGCATAGATCAAAGCTATTGATATCTTTTTGATCATTTATTCCCCTGTGAGAAAAAGTCATCAGGATACCACTTTGAAATTCATAGCTTGCTACTCTGTAAAGAGATCTTGTTTCAGAACTCTAATGTGCCTACTCCATATAAAATGATTTTCACACCTGATTGAAACGCTGTCATTTGACCTCCTAAGGTCAGTCATTCAGCAGGGTGGTGTCTTAGTTGACTTCAGAGCTGGTAAGGTTTCCTAGCACCCAAGTTTTCTGATACCTTAGTTTGAACTTTTTAGTTTTAGTCATACACTTGAAAAAAATTACGTGAGGGATTCTCGGGCATTAATTGTAAGCTATGTGGTCCCATGTACTCATACAGGGCATAGACGAACTGAAAGGAGCACACTTTGGGAAGGAGCACAAGGAGTCTCTCTTCTGCTTAGAAGAGAAACTGCCTTACCTTATGTCTTGCAGCTCTGGAATGAAATTCAAGTAGGGGAGAGACCTACAACACATGAATTGTGGGGGAATGTCTGGTTACACTGAGCATTATTCCCCCAACAATTACAATCCTTATGGCAGTAGAGTTTGCTGCTGTTATAAGCAGCAAGTTACTCCATATAACTTGCTTTAAATGTTAAATACATCACCTGCATCCCAACACGACTCACCAAGCAGAACTGTCTAGGCACGAGGGAGATTCTAATGAAACATGTAAATAATTCAAGATTGTCCTTGTCTGCTCTTGGTATTTAGAAGGTTTTTATTCAATGCCTCCAAAATTCACTTTGTTTCTTGATTGACTTCTAAGAGCAGATGGTGCAATAAAGAAGCAGTGGCATCACAAAACTTATTAAAAAACTTATCCTTAGGGGCTGAAGGTAGAGGTTTGACTTCGTGGAAATATCTGAAAATGCACTACAAATATTCCATGGACTATATTCCATTGCTCTATTACTTCAGTGCCTTTACAATATAAACAGATTTTAAAATTCATCTTACTTTCTGACAGAGAAATAAAATTATCATCCCATTTACCTTCTAGCGAAGAGGAACATGCAAGGAAGGTTCAATAATGCTGTGCATTTGCTCCCAACAAAAAAAACCCATAGTTGGCTCATTGGAATGTTAACAAAAATAATTATCACAGTTGTCATTTTTAATGGGAACAATATCCAAGGCTTTGATCTGTGACACGGCATAGGAAATATTGTTGAATTACTCTGCTGGAAAAATTAATAATAAATACAACACAGCATGTAATACTGCACAAAGAAATGATCTTGAGAATCATTGCGATCCTCTGCTTAAATAGTTGTGCTTCATATTTTGATGAACCACTTTTGCCCACAGTTTTCTCCTGTGCATTGTTACCTGAAAGAGTTAAATCTTACTTGCTTTGTTGCTTGTGTTTGTCTCTGCCTCTACCAACCTGGCTTTCACAAGCACTAAAAATTTATGCGGTGTCTGGATGGAGCGCTCCTTTCTGCACGTCTGCTAACTTGTATCTGCATCCAGTGATACATGAAGACAGCAGACCTGTTCTGCAGTGCAGAGAGCAGGGCTCCATGGTCTACTTGAGGGAAGCACTTCACCTTATATCACATAAAGTTCAGACAAATCTACTTTTTAAAACATAGTTCACATCCCCTCTGGGACTGTGGAGCAAACAGATATTGGAGTGTTTTCTTTGCACAAAGCACCTTGAGTACCCAGAGAGGATGAGCCATGAATTTTTTCTGAGGTATTCTGATATTTTTTTAAAAAATCTATCTATCTATCTATCTCCTTTCTCATAAACTTTATTCTATCCCCTGTCTAGTATAGCATTTTCTCATCACAGTATATTATTCTGCAAACATTGGGGGAAAATTGTGCGCTATCAAGGGAGATATAAATTCCTTGAAGATGGGCAGATCTTTTTAACATCCATTCTTGGCAAAAAAGAGCAGTAACAACATCAGTTCTATAGACCAGACTACTTCCCAAGACCCACGTACAGATAGGAGTCTTACGCTGAAGCTTGCTTTCTTTCTTTCATGGGAAAATGTTTATGCCAACCCTAGTAGGTCGTTCCTACCCTGTTGGTCCTGCTGGAACTTTACACAGAAGGACCTCTATGGGGCATAGGATTGTTTGGTTCCCAGAAAAAAGTGTGGCATAACGTAGAGAAAGTGCAGCATAAAGCGTGATCTAGGAACACCTTTTACCTAGATTTATAAGCAGCCTCATCTCTTTAGCCACTTGACTCCTGGGTATCAGAGTTTTGAGGAATATGAGTTGTATCAAAATCCATGAGGTTCGGCTTGGGATATCTCAGACTGTTCCCATAGATCTTCTGGCTGTGGAGTGAAGGCTTTTTAAAGCCACTACTTCAAAAAATAGGTTTGTTATGGCTATTCTTTTAAAATGATTGTGGTGAGATGATGAAAATATTTGGAGAGTTTTAACAAAGAAATGATTTATATGTTGTCAGTTTTGTGATGAGAGGGTAAGTCCAGTCTGGGCAGATCAAATTGTACTGAAATTGGATTTTGTACTAATTTCAAAACAACAAGCAGACTACCCAAGTAAGATGCTGGGGTGTACACAGTCAAAGCACTGGTGTAATAGACTAATGTCATACAGTCCGTGGAATGTTTGCAAAGCACTTTCTCAGTTATTTTCCATGAAACCAAACCTCTGCTTCAAATCCCTGAATACCAGCTTTTTTGTAACTCTTGTGGTGCCACTGCTGCTCTGCTGCTCTCAGAATCTGCATGGTGTACAGCTTCGTGACTGACAAGTGCAAAAGAAAGATGCCAGAGGCATATTTCTTGCTGCTGAAAGAAGAAATTTGTGCTTCCATATTTGAACTGTCAGCCGTGAGTTGTTAGCAGGGTACAAAAGAACCAGCTACAGGGCTACTGTGTGTAGCCCGCTCAGCTACAATACCTGAACAGATCATCCAGGCATTTAACCACTCACACAGATTCATACTGCAAAGGAAAGCAACTATAGGTCACTATCACTAGATAGATAACTATCTTGGTCACAAATCACAGTATATGATGTTAGTTGTCTAAGATAGCTAAGCCATTAAAAATCAGAAAATAACAACAGTCAGAAAGAAGTAATGAATTTCCACCAATGTATTAAAAACAATGAAGGGCTGAATCAAGGAAAACATTAGGAAACAGGGAAAAGAGAAGCATATGAACTACCAGAAACTGCAACCTGAAAAACATATCCCAAAAAGTTGTAGTATCCAGAATTCAGTTTACCCCCATTTTAGCTTCAATGTTGATTACTAGAACAACTTGTTCCCACGGTCAACAAGAATATATATCATTTTTACTCAGAACACATGCATCAGCAACTGTTGTGCTTCTTCCCCTCACTTTCAATTTTTTGTTCTGATATTCCTGACTATGCTCTTCCCGGTCATGTTCTATTAGCACTGATGCTAATCTGAAAGCACTCATTACCTCACTGCATTGTTTCCAAGTCATCACTGGCTCAAAGAGCCTGTTAGCTGGTGGATCACTGTGACTGCTGTGGGAGAAAGACACGTTTTCTGTACATGTAGGAAAACCTGCTGCATAGATTCCTGGGGTCCCTGGGGACTGGCACAGCTCCACCACTTCATCACTGCACTTTAGCTTTGTCCATGACTGAGTGAATAACGGGTAGTGTTCTGGTGATTTGGGGTCCCTTTATGCAAGTTTGTGCTTTAGAAATCAACAGTTCAGATGAAGAAAGACTTTGAAGACCCGATGAGCCTTTAAGAGTTAATCTCTAAATTAAATAAGTATGAGGAGCTTTTAATAGGCCATGTAAGAAGCTTATTTAGACCAACAATGCATAGAAACACCTTGTAATTTAGAGAAGAGCCAAAATGAATGAGGTTGGATTTCTCCAGGGCTTATTTTTTTGTATTTTTGGAACTAAGTGGAATATGGTGAACAAGTACAAATCCCACCTGCTTACTTCATTCTAATTATCACTGAAGATTTGAGCTCTAATCCAATATCATCACATGATTAGAATAACTTAAGCTCCTGGTGAACCTTGAGAGATCAGCCTTGTAACCTGGACCTACACTACTTCGGTTGTGGATCTCCTACTTCCTGTAAAGAAGTAAAAGAGGGAGTGCCAGCGGTCAGGAAACATGTCAGAGAATTCAAAAGAATGTGAGACAAATGAAACTTAGAATATACACATCCACTGTGCTGGGACCCGACAAAGCAGGTGAGCAGAAGAACCTGATCAGAATTTTCTAAGCATTTTATCTGTGACAAAAAACTGGGTTTATGCTGGGTTTTCTTCCTAATAGTTTCAATGCTAGTTTCTACATTCAGTGTTAGTCCTGCAGCGAAGAACATACAGCCCCATAATTTGTCTGTCAGTGTCCAGATCCACATAAATACCCTTTACACCACTGAATTGCTTGCTGCCAAGTACAGGTGAGAAGGTTATTTTGAGATATTGCTTAGATGCTACAGGAATCTTTCAGCTTAGGAAGCAATGTACTATGTCTACTCTTTGCTATTCTCAGTAAAAAATGTATAAAGAAAATACAAACTGCTTTAGGAAAAGATTGAGCTTAAGGAAAAAGTTGAGCTTACAGAGAACCAAAAGGAGCTACAATAAAAACAGGGACAGAGACCTGCTTTTGAGACAAGGTGCTCTTCAGTTAAGCATAATGACAAACAACTTTAGGCAAATACATAAAAGGAAAGTTTAGACAATAGCATCCTGCATTTCAGAGCCTCACTGTGGCCCTTACTGGTAATTCTTTTCTCATGCGATATAGGATAACAGCAGAGGCAGCTAATGGAGGCAGTGCAGCTGTCACAGCAGTTTGCAGGCTCCTCCCTCAGGAAACATCTCCTGGGGCTGCATTTTCTAGGAACCTCTTCTGATGGCTTGCTGCTGCCAGTGAAAGTTAACTACTGGAAATGGGGTATAAAGGAAAGCTTTTCTTACCACAAGGGTGGTCAAACACTGGCACAAGAGCCTAGGAAGGTTCCGGGACCTTCCTCCTTGAGATGCCCAAAACTTGACTGGGAACAGCCATAAGCAATCTGATCCTATCAATTATAGGGAACAAACAGGAGGAGTTAGAGATGTGCACATGCCTGTAGGGCTATGATCTTATTGGCATCATAGAGACATGGTGGGATGGCTCCTATGACTGGAGTGTTGGAATGGAAGGATACAGACTCTTCAGGAAGGACAGACAAGGGGGAGACGAGGAGGGGGTGTCACCCTCTGTGTCAATGACGAGCTGGAGTGCATGCAGCTCTGCCTGGGGATGGATGAGGAGCCGACCGAGAGCTTATGGGTCAGGATTAAAAGGAAGGCAGGGATAGGTGGTGTTACAGTGGGGGTCTGCTATAGGCCACTCAACCAGGAAGACTGAGTGGGCAAGGCCCTCTATAGACAGTCAGGAGCAGCCTCATGTTCACAAGCCCCAGTCCTCATGGGGGACTTCAGCAACCTTGATATCTCTTGGAGGGACAGCACAGCAGGGCATAAGCAATCCAGGAGGTTCCTGGAATGTGTCGATGATAACTTTTCTTCTCCAAGTGACAGAGGAGCCAATGAGGAGAGGTGCCATGCTGAACCTTGTTCTCACTCACAAGGAGGGACTGACAAGATCCTTAGGGTGATGAGGAGGGTGAACAGTAAGCTCGCTACCCTGGACTTCAGGAGAGCAGACTTTGGTCTCTTCAGTGATCTGCTTGGCAGAGTACCATGGAATAAAGCCCTGGAGGGAAAAGGGTCCCAAGAAAGCTGGTTAATACTCAAAAAACACCTCCTCCAAGCACAGGAGCGATTCATCCTGACAAAGAAGAAGTCAGGCCAAAACACCAGGAGGCCTGCATGGACGAACAAGGAACTTCTGGACAATCTCAAACAGAAAAAGGAAGCCTACAGAGGGTGGAAGCGAGGACAGGTAGCCTGGGAGGAATACAGAGAAATTGTCCAAGCAGCCAGGGATTACGTTAGGAAGGCTAAAGACTAGATAGAGTTAAATCTGGCCAGGGAAGTCAAGGGCAACAAGAAAGGCTTCTATAGGTATGTCAGTGACAAAAGGAAGAGTAGGGGAAATGTGGGCCCACTCAGGAAGGAAACGGGAGACCTGGTCACCCACGACATGGGCAAGGCTGAGGTACTCAATGACTTTTTTGCCTCAGTCTTCACTTGTAAGGCCTCTAACCACACTGCCCTGGTTGCAGAAAGCAAAAGCAGGGCCTGGGAGAATGAGGAACCACCCACTGTAGGAGAAGACCAGGTTTGAGACCATCTGAGGAACCTGAAGGTGCACAAGCCTGTGGGACCTGATGAGATTCACCTGTGGGTCTTGAGGGAGCTGGCAGATGAAGTTTCCAAGCCACTATCCATCATATTTGAGAAGTCGTGGCAGTCCGGTGAAGTTCCTGCTGATTGTAATAGGGGAAACATAACCCCTGTTTTTAAAAAGACAAAAAAGGGAGACCCAGGGAACTACAGGCCGGTCAGTCTCACCTCTGTGCCTGGCAAGATCATGGAGCACATCCTCCTGGAAAATCTGCTAAGACACATGGAAAATAAGGAGTTGAGTGGTGACAGGCAACATGGTGTCACTAAGGGCAAATTGTGCCTGACAAATTTGGTGGCATTCTATGATGGCATTACAGCGTTGGTTGATAAGGGAAGAGCAACTGACATCATCTACCTGGACTTGTGAAAAGCATTTGATGCTGTCCCAAATGACATCCTTGTCTCTAAATTGGAGAGACATGGATTTGACAGATGGACTGCTCGGTGGATAAGGATACTGCACTCAAAGAGTTGCAGTCAACGGCTCGATATCCAAGTGGCGAGCAGTGAAAAGTGGTGTTCCTCAGAGGTCAGTACTGGGACTGGTGCT
Organism: Ibidorhyncha struthersii; assembly: GCA_013398815.1. Lineage (NCBI taxonomy): Eukaryota > Metazoa > Chordata > Aves > Charadriiformes > Charadriidae > Ibidorhyncha > Ibidorhyncha struthersii. The sequence continues at coordinate 72,125 of VZSZ01004948.1, forward strand.
GTTTAACATCTTTGTTGGTGACATGGACAGTGGGATTGAGTACACCCTCAGCAAGTTTGCTGACGACTTCAAGCTGTGTGGAGCAGTCGAAACACTGGAGGGTAGAGATGCCATCCAGAGGGACCTGGACAAGTTGGAGAGGTGAGCGTATGCCAAAGTCATGAAGTTCAACAAGCCCAAGTGCAAGGTCCTGCACATGGGTCAGGGCAATCCCAAGCACAAATACAGCCTGGGTGAAGAATGGATTGAGAGCTGCCCATGAAGAGAAGGACTTGCAGGTGTTGGTGGATGAGAAGCTCAACATGAGTCAGCAATGTGCACTCACAGCTCAGAAAGCCAACCGCATCCTGGGCTGCATCAAAAGAAGTGTGGTCAGCAAGCTGAGTGAGGGGATTCTGCACCACTACTCCGCTCTCGTAAGACCCCACCTGGATCTCAGCATCCAGCTCTGGGGCCCCCAACATAAGAATGACATGGACCTGTTGTGAGTCCAGAGGAGGGCCACAAAGATGATCCGAGGGCTGGAGCACCTCTCCTATGAAGACAGGCTGAGAGAGTTGGGGGTTGTTCAGCCCGGAGAAGAGAAGGCTCTGGGGAGACCTTATAGCCCCTTCCAGTACCTAAAGGGGGCCTACAGAAAAGATGGGGAGAGACTCTATCAGGGAGTGTAGTGACAGAACAAGGGGTAACAGTTTTAAACTGGAAGAGGGTAGATTTAGATTAGATATTAGGAAGAAATTTTTCATTGTGAGGTTGGTGAGGCACTGAAACAGGTTGCCCAGAGAAGCTGTGGATGCCCCATCCCTGGGAGTGTTGAAGGCCAGGCTGGATGGGGCTTTGAGCAACCTGGTCTAGTGGGAGGTGTCCCTGCCCAAGGCAGGGGGGGTGGAAGCAGGTGATCTTTAAGGTCTTTTTGAACTGTTACCATTCTATGATTCTTTGAATTCTGCTTTGAGTGAGGGGTTGACTACTTGACCTCAAGACATACTTCCAATCTAAATTATTCTATGATTCTAAGATCTTCCAGGCTGATTACTGATAACATAACGCTTAAAATATGTTGAGTAACCATCACTGTTTTGTCTGGCACTGGAATTATTTATGAGGTCTTCAAAAAAATAATGAAAAAATCCTGCGTTACTACCTTTTCAAAGTATGTCTAATCTAAGAGTCAAACTTGCTTTGTTTTTTTATGTGGTGACAGTAACATTTTTTTTTTAATAAGATTACTGCAATGGCTAGGAGAACATTAGTTTGGCTAGAATTACTCTGTTGCTTTTGACTATTAAGAATGTCTTTATCTGACCAGAGATGTCCCCCTTTGTGTTTTACAATACTTGAGATAGTTGTGCCTCTGATGTTATTGAGCTCAGTAACACACAATATTGATACTGCCAGGGATTGCATAAGTTAGGGTGGGTGAATTTTGTTGCTCTTTTTATTTCTATTGTTAGAGAGAGATGTATTAAAATATATAGAACCATGTGGAGGGGTGTTAATACTCTCTTTCATTGATGTTTCATACAGTAGAGGAAAGTCTGATAAATAAACAGAATTTATAGAAATAGAAAGGTAGTAAGCAGCCTTTCCTCATTCCCACTTTTATTTGTGTTCTGTACATGCAGAACAGAGAGACTTCATGCCAGCATAATGCATTACTCACCGAATAATCTTTCCAACAAATAAATTCAATAATGAAGTACTGGGAAGCCCTGTATATTCACATTTGTAAATGGGAAATGTATCAGCAATGGCATGTTGTTATTGATTTTGTAATAAGCTGCACTAATTAACTAACTAATAGGCCAGCTGGAAGTTGAAGGGTTTTTTTTTTGCACACAGGTTGAGAGAAGCAACATTACCAGTGGAAGTATTGGAATTTGGTTTTATTTTCAAGGCATATGCTGGGAAAATAAACCAGTCCCAAACAATTGTGTAGCATGGTCTTAAACGAAGGCAATAAATAAGCTGAACTTCTACAAAGAATCTTTTCCTGTAGAAAGGTATCTGTTTCTACCTGACTTGTTTAAATTAATTTTCTTTACTGGGAATACCATCAGTTATTTTGACATGTTTTATGGTGAGTAAAAATCCTTGATTGCAGCTGCATAACAGAAGAAGGAGTTTTGCCACTTTTCACAAAAAAACTATCTTCAAAAATGTCACAGGCCATTTAAATGTCATTGCTTGAGAAAGTACTTTGAGAATGCTCCAAAATGAGCTTTTTTTGGAGACGTCAGCTCTTGAAAAAAAAAAAAAGTATCTGTCTAGCCACGTTGGAATCACTTTTATACAGGTTTTCTTGTGTGCATATAAGAAACATATTAGACAAGTGCTCAAAGCCAGAGTGCTCCCACAAGGAAACACATTTGAGCATTTCTCATGGAGAGAAATGCACAGGTTACTTCACAAGTAAGATTAATTGGGCTTATTTCAGTTAGGGTGTTTTCTCATGGATAGAAAAAGGGGCTACATAAGTTGCTGGTAGTTTACTTGGTTTTCTTTACTGAAATTTCTAATACACTGGTGGAAATTGTGAAATGTAGTAAGTTGTTTCACAGCTTTATTATCTCTATTTTACACAAAGCTCTAGTACTCTGAAGGCCAGGTACTGAACCTCTATTATGTTGTATAAGTATAGATGGAATTTTGGAAAAGTAACAGAAAATTCTGTGTTTGTTTTGTACTGTGGGAGGTATTTGTATATCATTCTGGAGACATCAGCAAAATTTTCAATGTTTCTTTATTACTATTTAGGTTAATAAATTTTGAGTTCAGATGTCAGAACCAGTGTGGCCATCTTGCTCTGACTTCCTTTGCTACAGTTACAGCTATAGAACTTCTGTGATCCATGGTGGTGAGTAGCTGCTTCTTCTAGAAGAATACCCTTGAATATTGAGTCTCGAGTCTCTTATTTTCGTTGATGAACAATGCTTAGTAAGCTATCCCAATGGCTAATTGCACTCTCTCTTAAAAAAAAACAAATTAGAAAAAATATTTATATTAAATTTTAATCCAGAACTTGTACAGATTACATTATATCTTAATTTGGGCCAGTTCGGCCCCAACCACAACCATTTTTTTGCTTTTATACCTAAGTTGTATGATTGTCTTTAATGAACTAAATTGAATGAACTTATTTTCTCTATAACTCAAAGTTTATGATTCTTTAATTGTTCTTGCAGTTTTCTCTGAATTTTTTCAAATTTTTCGGTGTTCTTCCCGAAATATGAAGGTCGTACCTGGATGCAGTGCTCTAATAGTGATCACATCGCTAGCACAGCATATGCAGAGGTAACGTAACCTTTCTTCTACTACCATGGCCTACATGAGACTAAAGAGAATAAATAATCCCAGGACACAAACTGTCTGTGACACAGCCCTGTATGATGTCTTCACGCAGGCTAGACAAAATTGTAGTGGAGAGTAGTGCTTAATAAACCCACCCCCAGATTTTCAGAAAATTCACTTATATTCAGGAACGTGTTTTAGTGGACATGGAGAAGTTCCCTGCCTCCAACAAACTGCAACTAAACTTTCAAAACATATTGAGCCTTCCTGAATCTCTCAAGAAATGATGAAAGCAACAATTATGAGCAAGCTGCAGATCCTAAGGAAGCCATGGGCGTCCTAGCAGCACAGCACAGAGATCTTTCAAGCTAGCTAGGGGTATGTGCTTCAAGCCAGCTGTATGTGTTGCTGTCACCATCTAAAGCAAAAAAAATGCTCTGTGGAGGGCTGCCTGATCTGCTGCCAGTGCCATGCACTGAAATGATGCTGTACTTCAGAGCAGGGGCACTCACCCCCAGTCACAGTTCACAGTTCTCCCAGTGCTACTACAGTACTGTTTCTAATTGACTTGCGCAGTCAGTGCCAACTTTGGTAGCTCTGAATTTTGGTTTCTTTTTGTGTGTATGTTTTGTTTTGTTTTGTTTTGGTTTTTATTTGTTTGTTTTTTTCCAAAAATTATAGCCACATCCTGTGACACAACATATAATCCAAATGTTAGCGAACCGAGTAACAGAGTATCCAACAGTCTCCAAGCCTGAAAGTTGAGTCTCTTAATAAGCATAATTTCTGGATCTCAAAGTTTCCTACAATGCCTATTATTGCACCTCAACACTAACCTAAAATGTGCATGAATGCAAGAAGAATTCAGTCTTGTGGCCATGGTTCATAGGTTGATACACTGAGGTTACATCTACGCTAATGAATTTAATCTTAATATAAATGCTTATATTTTACAGTGTTGAAACCATCTTGGAGAGTAAGGGTGCCCATCGCTGTGTTAGACTTTGTGATTACTCACCCATAGCAACCACCAAACCTCCAACTGATGATGGTGATTTTCTGTGTAATACTTCCGTTGCTTTATTTCAGCTGCTGATTTTCATATCCGCATCTACAATTTTCACTTTGCTTTCCTTTGACCATACCCCAGATGCAGTGAAATCTGGTTACGCTTTTCTGCTGCATGGCAGAGCAATATGAAATGTATGCCAGGCAACAAATGTCAAGTGAAGAAAAGCATTTAATTGTTCTAGAAATCAAGATTACGGTAGATGACTCTGAATCATATAGCTTGCTTTTATTCCTACCATTATTATAAACTCCTCTGTTGGCTTTCTGCTTTGGGGATGAGAAGGTAATGAGATACAAGAGCTGGCCACTGCCTACCAAAATGTCCTATGCTGAAGTCCTGCCAATATACACTGAAAGAGATATAACTGAAAATAAAGCAAAAGGGAAAATATACCTTCTCTGGCAGGGGCTAATTGAATTTGTCCTTTTTTCCTTCGCTCTACATAGCTTCCAGTCTAATGTTTCCTTCCTCTTTCCCCAGTACGCATCTGTACCTCCTAAGGGATGCTGCCTTGATGGCTTTATCCTGGACAGGTCTATCTGGACCTGGAGTAGTCTATTACCTGTTGCCTAGAAATATATCACACCTCTGGTGTAGCAGTTCATTGTTGTTGTTTTTTTTGGGGGGTTTGTTTTTTTTTTTTTTTTCCTGTATGAGACTCTCCTTGCATTAATTCAAGGAATCCCCACTTTCAGGTTTGTTTACTGAGAAGCAAAGGAGTTCAACACTGAAGTGTTTAAATCCTAGACTGCAGTAAACCATACCTTTATTGCCCATCCACAGGTTCCCTTGGCAGTAATGCTTTTTCCAGACTTGGTTTAGACTTGTTTCAGGCAAGGAGGAGACTTAATTCTTCCAGTAAGTTGGTACCACTGACATTTGTGAGTGAAAAAGAGGTAACTCACAGGTGAGCCAAGTGTGTTAGCTCTCAGGTCAAAGCAGATTAATAGTAGGTCCAGAGTACAGATTGCTCTATAGGGACCTTTATGGAAATACACAAGGAGTGCTTCCTATGTGTTGTGGCACAGGAGAAATATTTTTTTTTAATTCCTACTTGCATGTAATCATGTATTTGGGCTAACTTTGATCGTTTCAGGGCTAACTTTGATCTTTTCAAGGAATTGCTTGGTGAAAT
>VZSZ01004950.1:16350-36905 GCA_013398815.1 Ibidorhyncha struthersii
CCCTTTTCCTGTTGGAGTATGTTTCTATTTTGTTTGAATTTACGTGAGCGTACACCCTTGGAAGTGACACATCCTATATGAAGACCAAGTGTAGTGTTAGACTTGTAAACAAACTAGCTCGTCTTTTGTTTGCAGGAAGGCGGCAGTTCTTTCCAAGTAGCTGACATAACTTTTCCCCACTTTGTAGCAAAGCTGCACAACGTGACTTTGATGCTCTGCTGTATTTTAATGCAGCTTCTTTTAACGAGTTGCAATATAAGAAAAACCTGGGTGACGTGAAACTTTTTGACCAAAAGAATTTACTGGGTATTATTTTTGTTTAATTGTACCTACTAAATAATATATAATAAAAAGATGACTGATACAGTTTACTACATGTATATCCTGGTCTTTGGAAGGCTCAAGGAGGTGGGACTTTCATACTTCTGACAGTCAAAGCAAATTGCAAATGGTGGACATATTATAGGTTGAGTTACAGTAATGATTACTGTTGTTGAGACAAATTTATGTTCACTCCTTTTGTAATTTTCTTTTCAATGTGTTGAAGCAAATTGTTAGTACTGTTAACAACTTTAAAATATACACATGTGGAATGTTAACCCCAGAAGAGCTGAGCTTTGGGGGTATTTCTCTGAAGAAGATCAAGTCTTGTATGTACAAGGTTACTTTTAAACTGAGTGAAAGCTCTTTTAACCATCACCAAGATCCTTTCCTGGTTTCCTACGGCTATAAGTCTATGTCACAACTGAGACTTTAAGAGTAAGGTTGTTCTTCAGTTGGTGTTTGGATTGCCAGCGCATAAAGTGATGATGTAGAAATCATTCTGAGGAGACACTTGAAAGTAAAGACAGGCCGAAGAAGGGGCAGGAGGATTTTATAGTAGAGTGATAAAAAGGAAGATAAAGTCGGGTCTTTGTTAAGGCAGGGGGAGAGGTAACATTTGCTTCACTGGAATAAAGAGATTTAACACGGGGAAGCAAGATTCAGCAACATTGGGGTTGCACGGCAGTTGGGTAGCGTAAGGATATATTTCCATACTTAAAAACGTTCAGAGTTCAGTTCGGTTTTTCATGCTGTGGAGAGGAGAGGTGCTTTTGTGATACGAAGCAGGTTTATGCTAGACGCGAGTCTGGGGTGGGCATCTGGCGGTCTGTTGGTTGTCCATGCGGAGACCCCCTCTACCTCCCCCGGCTTTGCCCCCTCCGCTTGCCGCCGCTTCTCGATGTTCTTCCAGCTGGGAAGCAGCGGGGTGAGGGAAGGTATGTTGCCGTGTCAGCCTGAAGGCGGAGAAAGCTGGCGGCGAGCCCGGCGTTGCTCCATACAAGGAGATGGGCGAGCAGCATGAGGTCATCACTTCACAGGGAGGAGGGTTTTTTTTTGTTTTTGCAGTGTGTGGGAAGTGGGTCTAGGAAGAGGAAAGGGGATTCTTTTGCTTGGGGGGGAGGAGGAGCAGCAAGGGAGGAGGGGAAAGCCTAAGTTCAGTCCAGCAGGAAGTCAACTGCATATGTGCTCCTATCTTAAGATAAAACTGTGGACTGAGTATAGTGTTGATTTATTTGCCATATATAAATGGATTTTGAAAACTTGGTGGAGAGGTTTATTATACAGTAGAGGTCGTCTTGGAATGTTGTTGAGTATTTGCCATTTTATTAGGGCGTTAAAGGGTTTAAAATACTGAGCGTGAAAATGCACAAGTTTCTACTGTATAACATTTGCATTAGGTAACTGTAGCATTTCTTTGGAAGGATTTATTTTTGAAACTTTTTTTAGTAGTGAATCAGTGGAATTCATAGGTTTGTTCCCAAAGTTTAAGGGAAGATAGTTACCTTTCTTTGTAAGAGCTGTCTGTGTGGTTGCATAGAGTGCAGAGTGAGTTTTGGAAATGGTTCTTAAACAGCAGCAAAGGTGCTTCTAAAATGGATTTTTTGTGTGTGTGTTTTTTTTTTTCTTTTAGGACAACTTCATGGGATGGCGGATTTTGATTCCTGTCATCTCATAGCATGAAATCATATTTGAGATGATGACTGTAATCTTTTCTAATTCTTCCTGCAAATTTAAATGCAGAGTTCAGGCTGGTTTTGAGTGTAATGAGCCTTAAGTAGTAGGGATTTTTTTCAGTCCTGTGTGTTTCCCTGTTGATGATAAAAGTAAATTCCCAAGAAATTAAGGCTTAATGCTGTTATTAATGTGAGTGAATTGTACTTCATAACATCATTCTACTTTGGATCTCAGATTATCATTTGCTCTAGAGTCACCAGCTTCCTTTGCATTGCTGCTTTTCTGCACTAGAGGGAAAATTCCAGATGGTTTAACCACATGCAATTTCAAACTTTCTTTCCCACATCTGAGCTTCTTACTAACCAGTTCACAACACACAGATGAGTGTCATAGCAGTGTGTAGAGGCAACTCTCCATACTCGTAACTGTACTGTGGTTCAGTGACTGTTTTCTGGCCAGTTGTACAGGTTTGTCAGAATTCCTCATCTTTGAAATGTATTAGTTGTCTTGTTAGAACACAGCTCTGGCTGCTTAGTCTTGTCTGTGTTGTGAATCTGCACCTTGAGCAGCGAGGATATTTTGTTAGGCGTTCTGATACGGTTGCTCTTATTTTCTGCTGAGGGGAGAGTTACCGCTGGGGTGTTGTTCACAGTGTGAATGTGGAGTAACAGCAGTTGTGTTCTGTGAGACGTTTCTGTGACGTAGCTCTCTATTGAGGTGGTCACATGAAGCTGTAAACTTTTAAGGGAGAAATAAAAACATGCGTGTGTACTCTCAATTTGTCCCTAGGTATGCTTTAAATATTGCTTACACAATACTGTAGTCCATTTGGTACCCTGTCTTAATAAGTGTTAGTAATGAAAATACTTAACGAATAACTACTTAATGGTGTATCATGTAATAGGCATTTTTCTATATGGTATTCAAATCTTGGTCTGAAGACAGTCCTTTTGCAAGCCCTCTTGTAATTGTCATCCTTTGATCTTAGAGTCTCACAACCTTTTTTTCATGTTATGGTTTTGGAAGTGACTTATTTTAACATGAGGAGCTGAGACATTAAGAAATTAAGCTTAAGCATCAAAATAAATTACCATAATTAAGACCTAATGAAAAATCAATTACCTTTTAAGTAGGGGCAACCTGTGAAAAGTTTGTGAATTGTTGCATATTATGTAAGCACACTTTGCCAGAAGCAGAAATAGAATCCAAAATAAAGTGCATTAATCATGAGCCTTTTGTTCCCTGAAATTGCGTGTTTAGAAACTGGGAGACATACAATTACAGCAATGAGCGTGATAGAGTCAAGAAGATGAGCCCCTCTAACAGAGTGCTGAGTCATCCCCAGAGCACTCCATCCTCTGTAATAAATGAGTCAGGTATTTATGGAGAAAACTGCTGTGGAAGTAATTACATGATCACATAATGCATATTCCAAAGAGGGTGGCATTTAGGTTTTCATCCTTAATTTGTGAATCTCTTAATTTCAGTACGTGATTTGTCAGCTTTGCTGCTTTTCTCCAGCTCTGTTTATGCCTAACTTTTTGCTTTAGAAAAATTGGAAAATCTTATTCCATGCATTGACAGTGTATTGTAACTTACATGGTTCGTCATCAGATCTATAATCTTTGCTGTTTAAACTGAGAATGCCAGTAATAAGTTGTTTTCCTCAGTACAAAACAGACCAGAGTGGGAAAGGGCATAGATTTAATGGTTATTTAATAAAGGCAGGAATGATTTTATTGAATATTTGGTGCTGTAATGCTTAGACAAATAACATATTAATAATGGCTCAGCTGGTGGAGATTGTTAGCTGCTGGGCTAGTAGATCACAAAATTCATCTTTGGTGAACCTATAAACAAATAAGATTAGGGTCTTAGGATAAACTTTCTTGATCTTTGAATATCTAAAGCTTGTCCTATCTGCTATTAAATTGTATAAGTGTGTTAAAATCTATTTAGTGTAGTGTACTGTCACTGTGTCTGTTAAAATACAGCTTTTGTGAATTATGCAAAAGCGTTCTTTAATGTTTTGGGTTTCTTTTAGATAGCATCTGACTTCCTAGTTGTGGTTTCTGCTTTGAAATGTTCATGAATGTAAAATAGTACCCCACAGTATTTGTATCCCAGGTAAGTTCAGGAATTCCAGTTAAGGGGTGCAGCCAAATGATGTGGCTAAGTTGGATAAATGTGACAGCTTAAACACTGTAAATAATAATATTTTAAAGTAATTGTGCTGTCTCTTCAGGACTATCTTATGAGAAATGCTTTCATAGCCAAATTTAAGGAAAATCATACAACTTTGGAGCACCTTTTTACTTACTAAAAGATATAAAGCATGGAATCAGAAGAACACACACTTGCTTATTGTTGGTATATTTGTAGTACGCTGATGCTGTGAATGGTGTGTTTTCTCCCAAGGAGAATATCTTTTCTGTGATTTCCATAGTATGGTTGTTTACCAGTTCAGCAGATGTGATAACTGAAGTGCAGCAGATGTGATAACTGAAGTTCACCAGATAAAGGGAAATGCCTGATTTGCCAAATACAGAAAAATGTTAGCTGGATGTGCACAGCCGAAAAAGCAAAGAATTGTGAAGAGTTAAAGGTCTGTAACAAAGATAGAGGAGGGCCTTTTAAATACCCAGCTCTGCCTTCTGGATTAGGTGAATGTTGAAATTGGAGTGGGAAATCTGTCATCAGTGAATGTGTTAAGTAAACCTGAAGCTACTATTTTAACAAACTTAATTGGCATCTAGATCATGTAATTTATCTAAATTATTCTTTTTTATATGAGGAGGTAATTACACACATCCTTATTACGGTTGAAATCTCAGTTTGATTCAACCGTTTTCTTCCTCCACAGCCTCTTAGTTTTCCATGCTGCATGCTTTCTAACTCTTGCTTTTCTGGAGCCAGCTGGTACCCTCTGAAAGGAAACCTGCCCACAGCTGATGGGATTGTTTCCTTCAGGCTCTGTTCCAGCCACAATATGTATGCACACAGCAGCAGATTTGTGTCCCATGCAGAACAGTCTTCTGGGGGTATCCTATCCCTCTGTGCCCCGTGTCCTCAAACCTGATGCTTCATGTTTCCACGAAGCATGCAGTGCCTATACCCTGCTTATCATGCTGCTAAAACATCATTCTGATGGGCTGTGACACGGTGATCTCTTATGTTCTAATAATTCATCATCAAAGTCCCCCCAACCAGACTTGGGGAGCCTGGTGGAGATGCAGGGATTTGCAGCATGGATGTGGTTAGTCTGCTTTCAGCAGGTGGGATCTGCCATTTCCAAAGCAGTGATTAAGCTGATGGTTGTTAACATTTATTACAATAGGATGGCTTGTGTCCCCCTACACAATTTTTCTCAGATTAAGTTGTGATTTCAGGTTTAAAGATGCAGTCAGTCAAATTCCCTTCAACTGTACAGTAACACAAGAATTCTGAGGGACCTAAACAACCCTTGCCTACAATGCAAACATTATTATCAATCTCTACATATTTTTTTTCTGAAGAATATCCATGAATGGTGCTACATCTTGAAGAACACTGACCTTGTAAATGAAAAGTTAGCTGCTTGATATAATTTCTGGAAAGAATACTTTTGATATGCAGAATGAAGGACTGGGGATAAAAAAAATAGTCTGTTGCAATAAGATCAGTTAGGCTGAATCTTATATATGCAAATAAATTTCCATGTGAAGAGTCCAAGCATATGTTTTTTTGGTCATATGCACCATTTTTCCAGAGACCTGAGAGGTTAAACATCCACAACTTTTAACTGTTTGTTATAACATCCATTAATTAAAGCTTGATTGATTTATACATTTTCAAGTTAGAATAATGCTCTTCAGGAGTGTTCTTTATGACTGGGAAGGCTGATGATAGCCAAACAAAACTGACTGGAGCTAAAAAGATAAGGTAGGTTTCTTCATGTATCTTGAAAAGTTAGCCCTGGTATATATTTTTAAAATGAATGCATTAAAATTTGTAATGCACTTCAGGTGTTTAAGAAGGTGCAAATGCATAGTTCAGTCATCTTTGTGGTGACTCTGCCTTTGTCGTGAGAGTAACTGTGTCCTATTTAACAGAGAGAATTGTCACAGTGAGTATCTTTTAGGATTTGGAGTGTGTGAAGGAAAAGTTTCAGCTCAGGAACAGCAAACAAAGACTTGATGCAACACCTTTCACTGACGCATGCAATATGTTTTATTTCCTGAAGTGTAACAGTCTGGAATATCAGCTGTTGGGAAGGGATGGGACTCTTTTCCTCATGAACCCATGTTCCTTATGGACTGGTTTTCTGTACAGAATACCATGTAATTGAACTACGTTAAATGTGATACAATGGTGTCAAGGAGATGAGTGACCTCAAGAAGACTGAATGAACAGTGTGTTAACTAAGTAGAGGTTTTAATGAACCAGAAGGATATAATTAGTTTAATGAAGGAGGAAAGAAGAAGCAACACCCTGATTGCTCTTTGAATTTCTTTTCAAAGAACGATAAATACTTGGAACTAGATTATGTTTCTCCTGAGGAGACCAGTATTGTCATATATTACAGACTAATGGCAGATTTTTAATCTAATTGTTTTGGCTGCAGCCAGAAATTCTGGCTGATACTGGGCCATAGGAAGAAAATAAACTGCCTCTAGACTTTTAAAAGTATTTCACATCCTGTGGATTTCTGTTTTTCTGTCACTGTACTTAAATCTCAAGAAGTAATACGGTGCTTCTGGAAGAAGCTCCTAGCAGTATTCTGGACTTAAAGTTGAAATGTGCAATGGCAGCAGCTAAAAGAGTTTTCAGAACTGAAGTCTTTTTTGTGATGATGAGAGACCCTCAGTACTCTGTCAGTATTCTTCCCTCCTCTGTCTTTGCTGAAGGGATATTTCAGTAGGCGGCCTCAGGACTGAGAGTTTGCACATGCATTTTTGTTTTTTCTTTTTTTTGGTTTTGGTGTGTGTGTGTTTTCATTCTGACTTGCCATGTATTTATCTCGAGGCAGATGGATATCAAGATATGATATGTTACCTTCACAGATTTGTTTTTTTTTTCCAAATAAGGATGACTGCTTCCTACCTTCAAACTGGAGAACTTGGCATCTAAATGAATGAAAGAACTCAGCAAAGAAATGTTAACTGTGCATAGACTAACTCATTAGTCAACAAGGTTACTAAAGCTACTTTTTAATTTGTGTTGACTCCTGCTGCCACTTCTAGCAGTTATTTCCATCTCCCCTATTCATCTAAACCAAGAAATTTCTTGAAAATGCAATACTTTTTTGTCAATCTTGTTCGTTCAGCAGTTTCTTTAATACACTATATAATACACACTTTAAAATAAGTCTGTGTCACTGATATGCGTGTTTAGTTTTTTTTTTTCAGTTTGTGTCCAGCTTTTGGTCACTTTAGCATTGTATGTTTCTTTGTAGTTCTAGAACAGTCCTGTCCTTTAGCCTGTAGACGTTATAACAGGATTGGAGATACCAGAGCACAGTGCCTGCCACATGAGAATCATTTTTATGAGCCTCATCCTGCTCAATCCCTTTTCTGTTAGGATCTGGTGTGGAGATGAATGTTGCAACACTGCAGAATTGAGAGAAAATTCGTTGGTCAGGTACTCTACCGAGACCATGCTTTTCTCTGGCTTTCCTTGCTGCCTGGAACTTAATTTAAGGGAAGTTTAATTCCTGGAAAAATACAGGAAGGAAAGCTTTCTTTACTTGTAGGCACGTGGAAGGTAACAAGAACTAGGTGCGTTTATCCTTTCAAAGCAATGGGTGCATGTGTGTGTGTGTGTCTTACTTTGTATGCCGAACTGCCTTTTCAGAGGTATTAAGAGCACGGCAGTGAGTCCTGAGGCACGGTAGCAGTGTGACTTGTGACAGCCAGCCTAGCTCTGCTCTTCCAAACTTGTAGCTGCCTTCACCTTCTTGTACTCCTCTGCCTGGTGAGATTCAGTCTCTGGCATCTGCCTTGCTATTTACCTATGACTGTGAGGTGGAAAATTTTACAGGATGGAAGCAAAACTGCTTGAGTAACTGTGCCTAAAGAGCACTTACCGCATGCTTCACTACCAAGGGGCAGCTTTTCCTGTTGCGCATTTTTCACAGGAGACCTGAGATGGTAAAATAAAGGGCATGCTGAAGAAGTTTTCAGGCCATGGGGAGCTGGGAATAACTGCAGGTGTGGTAAAGAATGAAATTACCATTTAGAATAATCTTGGCAAATGGGAGCCATCATCTGGAGCAAAGGGTGTCAGTGAGTAGTACGGAAGCAGTGTACTGTCTGTAGGCTGGACTGCATGGGAACGTGATGGGGGAAGGAACAGGGTGAGGTGCAGTTCTGTGGAAAAGGACCTGGATTTTTTGGATCACAAATTGATAACAACACAGTATCATGCTGTTGGGAAGAGATTAAAGCACTCAGACAGGAGCTGAAAAGTAACTTGAAGTACTCTATCTGCTCTTCTCAGAGCTAGTGGGTCCTACGCTACCCCAGTGTTTTAGGTTCTGAACTCTCAGTGAGATGGGGACTAATTGGAGGATGCTCAGAAGGCAGCAGTGGTCTAGAAGATGATTTAAAATGAAAGATTGAAAGAATTAGAATTGCTTAGTCAAAAAATAGGATATTCCACTTGCAAAGAAGTGGCTAGCCTCTTCTCTTTTTCTTAGTCACGGGGTGGGGAGAGTGAGATTTGGTCACTGAGAAACTTTTTCCTTGTGCTAAGGGCAGGGGAATATCAGAGCCTGAGAAGACTGAGTCTTGACAAAAATCTTTCTGCCATAGGTAAGTACATGTAGTTCTTTGGTGGAATGGGAAAGAATTAGATGATGTCTCTAGATTATAAACCTTACACCTACACGACTGTTAGTGACTTACTTCCATCACGTCTATTACTACCATTTTCATGTGCAGAAAAAAATCCAACAGGTAAATCAAAACTTTGTATATCCAAAAAAAGGACGCGTATCTTGTAATTCTGTGCAAAGGGTTTGAGAGTTGTTTTCTGGGCTTTTATCTGGTTTATTTTTTGTGTGTTTTTTTTTTTTTTACTACTGACAATTGTAAGTCCTATTCTTTGATGGAGCTCACTGCTGCTTCTTTGCATGTGTTTTTAATAAGATCACAGCTGCAAGGGCTGCTAGGGAAAATTGTGGTCTTCGTACAGCTGCAGGGGTAAGGCAGTGAGAGTGCACTGTGTGAGGATGTTTGTATGCGATCAAGTGAAGTCCGTCTAGCTCAGTTCTTGCTAGTGTCAGATAAGAAGGGGCTGTTGACACATATGTAAAATAATAATTCCTGTCCTGCTTTTGCAGTTTAGAGACGTCTTGAAATGGAAGTTCTGCTGTTCAACAGATCTGTTTTTTTTCATGAATTTTTATAATAATTTTTGAACTTGTTTGCTTCTTGGTCTCAAAAATGTCTTTAGGCATTGAATTCTCTCATTTAATTATTTACTAGACAAAGAAGTACTTAAGAGCAACTTTGTAAAATTTCATTTGATGTTCCCATGTTCTTCTGGGAAGCACTTCAGGCATCTGACACACTATGTCACTTCTTGCTATCTTGATTATTTTTTTGTGTACTTTGATCTGACACCCCATCATACTTATCTGTTTTGTGAGCTAAAAAATTCTCTTTACTTTCTTTGTGTAGGAGCTGCTCCATACTCTGATCAATATTACCTATACTTTTTTTGGTGCTTCATGTTCTTAATGAGATAGAATAATTTGAAAGTATAGGAACACCACAAATATACCAGCTGTGTAAGAATATGTTATGTTCTCTTTTCCTTTCATTAAAACAAAAATCTGATATTCTGGATGGTTCCTAGCCTGACCACTTCAAAGCGCTGAACAGATGTTTTAGAAGATATGTGTTCAGAGACTACCAGACCTTTTTCTGGTAATGGCATTAAATAACCTAGAGTTCTCTCTCCTGGTGTGTTACATTGCATTTACTGACATGTGACTGTTCATCTGCTCATCTGCTGTTTTATGTGCTTGTTGCTCAGTATTTTGGGGTTCTGCAAATTTTTTAATGACTTGTCAGTTTTGATTGCTCATAATAATTTTGTATAATTTGCAAACTTAAGCACAGATGATATGTGAAAGGACAGATACACAGGTGACTGCTCTGAACAGCAGCCCAAATCCTGGCACAGATTCTGGTGAGGCTTCTGACTCTCTCTACTGTGAATTGTTGTCTCTTACGTCTTAAGCCGCAAGGTTTTCACTTCTGTAACAGCTTCCTACTAGAGACATCAGCAGAAGCTTTTTAGAAGTCTTTTGTTCACTACCACTTCCAACACCTTTATCTGCTGGATCCTGGATCTCTTCAAAGAGCTCTTCAAGTTGCAAAGCATGACTTTCGTTTACAAAAGCTGTATTTTTTTTTCTCCCTATTATTCCGGTCTACAAATTCTTCAGTATGGTTTTAACCACCTTGTGCTGTATGAAAGTTAGAGTGTCTTTGTTGTGCTTCTCCTGATTGCCTTGTCAAGCTCTGAAAAAAATTTTACGTATTTTCAACTCTCCATTCCTATTTACTTAGGTCATCTTAGGCCTAAGTTTTTACAGAATTAATAGTTGGCAGTTTCATATTCGATGCTTGAACACTTCACTGAATAGTATCTGGCTCTGGTGAATTCTTACTATTAATTTGGTATTTTTAAATGCTCCTCTGATGCTTCATTTTGAGAGAATGTCTTGAATATCCCCAGTCTAAAGAGGATCTGGTGTGGGCTTAGCTTTGACTGTCTCGGCAGTAATTTCAGAAAATAACAGATCATCTACATTTTCTGCTTTATCCTTATCTTCTTTTAATTCTTTCTTTTATATCTTCGTTATCTAGTGGTTTACTGCATTGAGGTAGCAAGCTCCCTGTAACTATCGGGTTCTACTATGTTTGAGCTCAGAAATAGCAACAGGAATTTTGTAATATCTTATTGCTCTCTTACAGATGGCTGTGTATTTAACTGGCAAGCTTTTGTAATACTTCCGTGTACTAGCTAGTATATGCCTATCAATTAGATCAGTGTTGGACTTGTTTTACCTGTTTTAAATTCTACCAGTGGCCTGTGTGCAGATGAAAATATGCACATAGATAAAAAGTCATTAGTAACTGGAAATCTGAAGCGAAGTTGTGTTTGCATTTCATTTTTATATTGACAAACAAAAGTCTCCATTCTAACATATGTGGTAGAGTAGTTCTTTAAAAAAAAAAAAGGTGTGGTTTTTGTCTGTGTGCAGAGAGCAGAAGATACATCTTGTGTGTGTTTAAGTGACTCCAATCTGTTGTTTCGTTTAATTAATGAAATTTTCAGAAGGGGTTCATTTTACCACGTGCGGTTCTCTAACATCTGCTTGAAATCTGAATGTGCCCAGGTGCTGTTGGTAGCATATGTTTTACTTTCATGAGTCCCATTTGAACCAGGAAAGGGGGTAAAAACAGTGTTTCTGTCCAGTGATATTCTGGTGTTTCCAACTGGTTTGTATTTGTGATGGGGGATGGGAGCCAAATTTACTATAATGTTTTGCTCTTGGTTGTCATTTTTTGGTGGTGAAGACTTTCTCTTGGGGTTTGCAACTGTGCAACACATAATTTTGTTTCTGTTGTTAAAAATGTGAATTTTGTAATGCTTCTAGCCTGCTGTATTTTTTTTTCTCCTTTCTTATCTGCTTGCGTAGCGGCTGTTTTTTTGTGGTGACTGAATGTAAGCATCACTTACAGTCTTTTCTATTTTTGGTTATGGAGAATGGAAGTTTTGTATTTATATTAGGCAGCACCTTGTTTCTAGAAAGTCACTAAGTAACCACAAAGGAATACTAAATAATGTCTGCTTGAATATGAGCTAAACCTCTCCCTTTGTAAGAGTTTATAAATGTGTCCACTATTAGTGCTTTGTTTTAAATAATGGAGATCTGGAAAATAGTTCTCTTTACCTTACACGCTGTCTCTGTCTTTCAATTTTGCTTAACGTGTCTTTTCTTACAAGGGCATTGCTAAACCAGTATTGAATGTCTCATCTGAAGACTTAACTTTAGATGAGACATTCTGGCATAAGATTGTGAGAGAACACATAACATTGGTCCAGATGCAGTTTGTAGAGCATACCTTGCACTTGTAAGCTATATGCAAAGTTTGTTTCTTACTATTTTTGTATTTTATATAATTTTTTCTTAATAGAAAAGCTCAAAGAACTAGCCTTCTGCTGCAGTTTGCATCACCTGGATTGCAGTCCAGAGTTACAGCCTGAAATTGTAGTGCTGCAGTCATCTTAAATTTCTGACCTCTTGCTATTCTAGATATTGGAGTGACTAGAGCAGTACAAGAAATTTCTGTGTCTCAACTCGTCCCTTTCTCATGTTGCCACTTCTTTTCTTATAGTATAGTGAAAATACCTTTAATAAGTTTCTCTTTCATATAGTGAATTTTGGTCTTGCATGCTTTCATTTTCCTTATTAATGAGCTTCCTTTTTGTTTTATCAAGGACAAAGTTCAGAAACAAATGAAATTATTGCATTTTCCAGCTACAATACACTCTGTCATAAGGAATGCCAAGAACTTAAAAAAACCCCTCTTTGGTTACATGTGTAGAGACAAAATTATTTCTTCCCTCAAAATTGTGTGTATGAAGTGATAGCATACTACTAACTACTTGCAGTCATTTGAGAAGTCTGCTCTTTTGGTTTGCTTTAACTCTGTCTCTTTTAAAAAAAGAGTCTTCTGGTAATAATCTGAAAATGTACAGCAACTTACCTAGGTTTAAGTTTTGCAATATATTTTAAAATGCTGAAATAATAAGAAAAAAGTTTGATCTGTTTTTCTTTCACAGAGTCCCCAGAAAATAAAAGTGTATTTCAGAAAGTGAAAATCAGAAGTATCTGCTGACTTAAACAGAAGTGTACTAAGGATCATTTCTTGAGGAACATTTTTTAAGGTATGTGAGCCATGTTTTGCAGAAAAGCCTTCCTGAAAATAAGCCTGCCTGTTTTGCCTTGAGTGGACTTATATTTCAGACCAGTTTTGAAATGATCAGGCTAGCTTTAGATGTTTATTGATGGCAGTAACGCTATGGAAGCATTAATTCGGCAAGTTCATGTTTCATACATTTTGCATCAAATGCACATATAGATAATATTCTGAATATGTGATTAGTGTAAACAAATGGTAGGTAAAGCATGTGTTTTATGTTTCATGGTCTTGCACGTTCCAGGTGTAGATCCTACTCTAACAGAAATGCCAATTGTTTGACTATTCTTATTTAAGGTGTAGATGGAGGGCTAAGAATGATTTAGTTCATTGTTTTAATGAAAAATGGCTACTATAGGCCTTCCATTCAGAAATTGAGGTGGACTGTCTAATGAATTGATCACCTTTTATAAAATTGCTTTTATATCAGTACAGAAGCCTTGAATTTGAGTATCTGTCTTCTGAATACATGTCCTCTTCCTTTTCTCATTTTGCAGTATTCTTAATGTTTCTAGAAAGGGTCTGCAAAATATAAGCCATGTTATATGATCTGTAGCCCATGCAGATTTAGGATCAAGGGAGTTGACAGCAGATCATGAATGAGTGTGATGCTCTCTGCATGCCATGCTCATTCTATATTCCTCCTTCTAAAGGGGACAGATGTGCCTGTGCTTTCCTGTTCTGAATTTAACTGGGGGCCAGGTGTACTTCTAGTTTGTGGTTGATCAGTTGCCTACCTTGTCACTGAAATTATTAAACCACAAGTTCCAACTGATGCATGTGGATCCATCATTATTTTAAGATTAGCAATCACAGACTTGGATATCAATATGTAACAGGAGACAGCAGTTGTTATAAGGGTAGGAGAGCATCCTGGGAAAGTATTGCTACGTATGTGCTCTGTTCTCTCCTCATTTGTTTTCAGTCGTTGTCAGACACACAGGACCTTTGATCTGACACCATATGGCCACTCTTATTTGTCAGGGACAGATTGAATTTATTTTTAAATGAAATGTAGATTGACTATAAAAACTACTTTCTTCACAGTTGTTGCTGGAATCCAGGAAGAGTACTAGTGCTGGAATATTGGCTTTATTTTCTGAGGGGAGTGTTACAGTATTGAAGGATTATCTGACTGTCATTGAAGTTTCTCACTGACATGCTGACAACATTTAACATTGCTTTGTTTAGAATCTGGCTGCACCGCTGTGGTAATGATCGTTGAGGGAAGTCTTCAGTAACTATGCTTAAATTTAGAACTGTTAAAGGTCTGGTTGCTCATTCACAGTATATTATTAAAAGTACATTGAGTGTTACTTCTTGTCAGTGATTAGTTTGTTATTTTGGGAGCGCGTCTAAAGAGAAAGTCAGTCTTACTTTCTTGGAATTGGCTCTAAGACATATTTTAACTGTTAAAGCTTACCAAATATTGATTGGCTTATTTGCATATCCAGTAATTTTTATAGTTACACGCATATATATATATCTCACACTTCAAAATAAAAACAATAAACTAGCTCAAAGTCATTTGTCCTATTTGATGCTGCTGGGATTTTATTACTTTTACAAAACATGCTAGAATTCAGTTTGATACTTCACTGGCATGTTAAATTATGCAAGCATTGTTCATGTGTGGAAAAAGAGATAAACCTCATGAGTATCTGCCAGAAGTATGAACGATCTCTTCACAGTAAGCGTAAGCAATTCCTGAAGGTTTTATCTGTATGAATTTAGCATGTCATGTTTTCATTGTCATCAGTTCTCCATCTAGCTACTTTAAAATGTGATGCCATCTCTGTTGTTTTCCTTTAAGATAAAATATTCTTCCATGTTTTTTTGAGAAAGACTTTCTTTCCCAGAATTTCTTTCATACTATTTTCATCTTTTCCACATTGGTGTAGAAAGTATGTTTTTGTATCAAGCTCCCCGTATCTCCTACTGATTCCACAATGAATCTTTTCTGGGTGTAAATTTTGCTGCCCTATTCAATTTTGTCAGTAGTCTGTGGTTATAAAATCTGGGTGGGAATCTGTCTTTGCCTTACATGTTCAGTGTGAGCATTGTACTGTTGTATGGTAAAGCCAAAAAATGTGACTGTTAGTATTTCTTCCATAATCCAGTAGCTGTGAACATGGGGAAGCACAAGGAGGATCACACCACAAATAGCAGCCCAACTTGATCGCTGTCCTTAAACATCATTTCCTGGTGCCATGGTTGGAGACAGAGTGCCGATCTAAATGGATCATTGTGCCCAGACGGTCACTGCAGGTCCCTTCGAACTGAAATATTCTGTTTATTGGGCTGACTCTATAGGGCAGCTGTCAATTCATACGTGCGCACTAAGCAGGGAGATACCAAACTTGGGAAAATACCTGTCTGTATGGGTGCCAGATGTTGTTTCTTTGAACACTGGACTTTTGAAATACACTTGTGCTTTTTAAGAATGTTTGAAATACAGATTGCATAGACATAGAATGTCTATTCACATGTTCAGTAATTCTTACAGTTTTCACTTCAAGTAAGTGACTGTGTGATCTGTGCTGTTGCCAGTTGTTTAAAAGTGTTAAAAAGTCTTAAATGGGTTAAAAAGTTAAAAGTGGTTTTTATTAATAGTGTTGTTTTTTAGCTTATTGACAGTTAAGTGGCCTAGATCATGGATACTTGTTCACCACTTCTTTACCTCTGCAATGTTGGAGCCTTTGAGTTTTGCCAAATGTCTCAATTGAACATTTTCTTAATTTATAAGGAAGGCATATGGAGGCTGGCTTACCCAGCTGGGAATCATCAGCTCTGAGACTTTATGCTTGTTAGACTTACCAAATCAGAATTTTATCACTTTTGCAAAATGAGTATTTTCTGTGCTGCTTCTGTCACCATGAATGGAATAATTTAAAAGAAAGACTGGAGTCCAGTATGTGTACAATTTTTGTCTGTGTACCCAGGCATCCAGCAGTGTAATCGGAAAAAATCTAATTACTACTTAGTGAAGGGAGCCTTAGCAGGCTGGAGTGAGATGTTGTCTTCTGTTCTATTGATTTTTGTAATCTTATGGCTCCACAGTAAGCCAGTAGAAGCAGACTGAAATATCACACGCTGAGAGTATTTCCTCCCTCCCCTGCCTTCCTGCTTCTCAATAAAAGACAGAGGTTAGAGTGAAAGCAAGCAGGCCAGCACTTTACTCATAGCACAAGGATGAACTTCATCTTGAGATTCAGTTCCCACCTCTTCTGAACCTGGAATGCAAGAAAATAAAGATACTACTTTTTCTTATAGCTAATGTGCTCGGATATTTATATAATCTGCTAAAATGTGCGAGGAGAAAAATGAGCTTGGTCACAAAAGTGGATATAGGTTCTAAAGATTGTCGAAAAATCGCAAGTGCAGCTCCAACCATGTTAATAAGTAGGTGCTTTAAGATTTTTTTTTTTCTTTCGCTTATCTTACTAAAATATTAGTGGTTTTGCAAGACTGTTCTTAACTTTTAACACCAAAAATATTATCATCAACACAACTAATAATGACAAAATCCATCCTCTATAAATACAATCAGTGTGAATTATTTACCATTGCTCATTATGACTGAGCTCCTAGCCGTCAGCAAGAGTTCTGACTAAAATATGTAGCTTCAAATTAAAGAGCATATGAAAGCTTGTGATACATTTAAGGTTACTCATACAGCCGTGACTTGTCTGTATTGTGGAGATGCATAGTAACATGGCACTATTCTTATTTTCTTTATAGGGTCTTTGTTTCATTCATTACGTAGCATGGTTTGTTTTCTGAGAATAAAGACGTGGTGGATGAGGCTTATTTCCGTAATTTACTGGAAGAGCTAATGGAGGCAGGGAACTGCAGGAAGAGAGGAGGGATCTTGGGAGTCAGGTTACTCTGGAGATTGCTCTAGGTTCTGATTTGCAACATCTTCTGAAATTTTTTGTGGTAACATCTTTTTTTTTCTTTTTCTGGATACTTAATATGCTAAAAAAAGCTAGGCACTCTGAAAAGTCTGTTCCTAAGCCTTGTACATACCAGTATTAGGTGGTACAATGTTGTCATTAGTTTGTGTCTCGGTTCTCGGTGTAAAATGAGATTACTAGTCCTCCTTCACCTCCTGGGCTGTTAGGAAGGTAAATCTGTGACTGATTTTAAAACACTCTGTTAATTTAAGTGGCAATGTAAACCTTATGAAGAAATTGGTACTTCTGTGTTCAAAAGAGCTAAGACTTGGCTGGAGTGCAGGAGCTAGTGAATAAGCAGTACACAGGCTGTTTCTGCTCTGCAGTCCAGAGCTGTAATTGCATTTTATATAGGTTTATCTTACCTGGTTTGAAGCTGATTAGTATAGGAACAGGTTTTTGGTGCATACACAGAGAAGAGGGTTCAGCCCGCACTACAAAACCTATGCAAGTCTGTGGAAATTACTCATACGTGTGGGTCCAGGACTTTCAGGATGTGGCTGCATGTTTATCAGTATCAGATGCAGGTGTTTTAGAGCTAGCTCAAACAGCCGTCTTTGACCTGCGCTTGTGTTATAGGATTTCATAAGGCAGCATTTCTTATCTGTTTGTCAAATGACGTCCATTTGGTACAGTAGAACTGGACTGTCTTAGGGGAAAATCGTGTCAATTTATGGACTCCGCCCTATTGTGTGTCCCAGGGAAGCAATGGATGTTCACATATGAACCTGGTTTGGGATATTTTCCGGTTGTTGGGAGGTTGAATCTACAAGTTTAATGGCCTGCTAATACAGCTTATAACTAATCATCCATTTCCCACAGATACAGTGCCTGAGAGCTGATGTTTTATTTGGATTTTTCTGTGCTCTTGGGACAGTAAACACCAGAAACAAATGTTTCAGGCCGCCAGGAGTGGAACAGTGTAGTTGGCAGCTCTTGTGTGGCGATACTGTCAACGATACTTATTTGATGAAATATGTGGATCGGTCTTTAGTATCTGTCTTAAATGCTTTTATGCGTTCCCTCATAACTCCACTTTAAGTTAGGGAGGTACATGTTGCAGATGGAAACTGGAGGACAGTTCTGGGCCTGAGACCTGTTCCAGTCATAGATAGTTTTTCGAAACAATGCTCTGACCTTCCTTCTGATTTATTTTGAGGAGATATATGTATGTGGTTTATCTTATGGTTAAGTTATTTCAGGGTTTAGACATTAGTAGTTGCTGTTTGTCACGCTAGAAGTTTTTCTTTTGATACATCTCTCATGAATCTTATTCTGCTTTCAGATGTGGTGAAGAGCCTGTATTTTCCCCTGTGCGGTATATAGTGCCTTAAAAAATGGGGTTTGGAGGTGACCTGAAGTATTCTCATGATGCTTTATTAAAACTGCAAGACTGGGAGCTACGACTGCTGGAAACAGTGAAGAAATTTATGGTAATGCGAGTAAAAAGTGATAAGGAGTATGCCTCTACTTTACAGAATCTTTGTAATCAAGTAGATAAAGAGAGCACTTGTCAATTGGATTATATCAGCAATGTGTCCAAGGTAAGACTGAAGTATTTTGAATTTGGAATATCCTTGGAAATAACAGTGCTGGATTTATATTTGTTTGATGTAGTTTGAGTTGGATTCCTGTTTATTCAGCTTCTTGAGAGTTAATGTTGCTGAAGTATTTAAAATGGGCTCCTTTTAGCTCCTCAGTGGAATATGCAGGAATTGATCTCCAGTCTTGCTTTGAAAGTAGTAATTGAACTAGCACCAATTCTGAATTATGAAATTCAGTATTTTAGGTTCCTGGGTTGAGCCTGCTACTTTGTTTAGTGTTTTGAAAGTAGACCATGCTATAGTAAGCTTTTCTTTTAAGACAGTTAAATAGGAACTATTGTTTATATTATATACCATTTGTGACAGAAATAGAAAAATGCCAGGAAACTGAGGCAAAGCCTAGCATTCGAGCCGTTATTCGCACTGCAGCATGTGCTGTAAAAACAAAATGTTAATTCAGGATGTGTCTCATAATTGTGAAGTTATTTTGTATCCCATTTAAAATAACTGTACTGACTAAGGCTGTCCTTCCCCCAAATTATTAATTTTCACATTTAGAGCAAGTCCAGTAAAGGTACCGATGAAGCAAACTTCTCTATTTCACCTGTTTGTAAGCTTCACTCCTGACTTGGATTCCTTCCCCGACTAGAGAAAACTATTCGGTTTTAATGGCTTATTCAGTTCTTGGCCCTTCTGCTGTAGCAGTGGTTATGCAGTCCCTTCAGTCTGGCTTGAATCCTGATCTCCTCTCGGCAGGAAAACACCCTTTTTGGGTCAAGTTAAATTTTAGACAAAGCAGTTTTAATGTGGTGGCTTATGGGGTGGCTGCTTAAATACTAGCTATGGTGTAGCATTAGGAACGCGACTGCCCTTTGTGCAGCAGTTTAGATTTATACTGGATTAAAGTGGCAGTGTGTGTGACTTGAAAGCTGCGCTGCTATAGCTAGTCTGCTTCAGCTGCCCCAGTAGTACTGCAGTGTTTATCGATAACAAATTCTGTTGTTGCTTCCCTCCCCCACAACAATTCTTGTCTTGTAAATTGACATACTACCTTTTTTTTTCATCTGTGTGTTTTGGTGTTGTATTTGAAATGCTTTTCACCCAACTATACTTCTTATACACAGTTTGCTATTGATTTTGCCATTTAGATTGTGATGATTTTGGTGAATAAACATAAAAGCATTGTCATTAGCCTAAGATTGGCAGAAGTCCGGTATTTTCTTCAAGCTTTCTACTGTTGGATCTCAAAGTTTTGTATAGAATTTTTTTGTGATGTGACTAATGATTCTTGCTATTGCTGCCCCACAAGAATTGCTCTAATGTGCTAGCTAAACTGTCTTGCAGTTCCTTTAGGTGATGAAACACAGCAGATTAGGGCTAGAACAGTAAAGGAGCATTGACGTCAGAATATTTAGCATCAT
The DNA here is from genome assembly GCA_013398815.1 of Ibidorhyncha struthersii. Classification (NCBI taxonomy): domain Eukaryota; kingdom Metazoa; phylum Chordata; class Aves; order Charadriiformes; family Charadriidae; genus Ibidorhyncha; species Ibidorhyncha struthersii. The sequence goes on from VZSZ01004950.1 coordinate 36,249, forward strand.
AAGGTATAAGCAACCCTTAATCTTCATGTAGCTAGCTCAGTCTAGGATGGTTAATGTTGGTGATGGGCACTTCTTGTGAGCAAATGAATTTTTAAAACATGGAGATCTGGCTTAAGCCATGTTCTTTTTGGGTTGAAGAGAGGCACATGTATCACACTTTGAAATCTTGTTTTGGACATAGGTACTCAAGTTGTTCTTCCGGATTATTTTTGTTCCTTTTTTCTTTATTTGTTATCTTAAGCAGGTGCCATTTTTCTCTCAAGCCCTGTCCCTGATCTCTACATCTTTATATAACAGCAACAATATTCAGATGCTTATGACGGGTCTTTTGTATGGGCTTGCTGTGAAATTTCACTGTCACCTTGGATTTTAAAGTTGTGTAGTGACACATTGTCTTTTTGGTTTTGGCAGTTAAAATGGCTGAATTATTGATTACTTTACTCATGTCATTCTAATTTACTTTACTATTTCATGATACTTTTTCTCTCTTCCTGACATTTTATAGAATTGAAGTATGAGATGAATATTATGGGACATAAATCTAGTATCTTACGTCTCCTAAGATTTAAAATACCCATATATTAAATTTTTGGTATTACATGGCATCAAAACCAAATACCAAGCTGTCTAATCCTTTATGGGTTTGGTGTTGGTTTT
>VZSZ01004950.1:40917-87448 GCA_013398815.1 Ibidorhyncha struthersii
ACCACTACAATGAGGAATCTTTTTGATAAAATTCTTAAGGACAGTGAAATACCATGTCCTTTACGCAGATGTAGTAAAACTTGTATCTTGTGGATTTATTCCAATTCCCATTAAGATATGTGATATTTTTTTCTTTCTTCATGAAATTTGAGGAAAAAAAGTAGAATACTATGCTAGTTAGGTAGGCAAGACTTTTTGATATAAGAACTGTTTTTAAGATAATCCTTGACTGTCTTAGTTCCTTAAATGTTTTTTTGGGGACAGAGGTGCTCTCGGTTTTGATTTTGTCTGTTGGAAGAACACAGTTTAAGAATCGGTAAAATATATTTTGCAATTATTATGAAGGTTTCTTAATACTAGTGCCCTACTTTTTATTTTCCACTTTTTTGCAAGAGAAGCAGTTCCCTGTTATTTATGCCTTAATTGTGTTCACTGCTTCCTAATTTCATCTTTTTGTCCATTTTTCCTGGTGTCTTTATAATACAAGTTTGTCATAAAGTTATTTTTTCCTGTATCACATCTATTAGTCTATAATCATAACAGTTGTGAGTATAATTCACAGTGTGTGGTAATATGAGATAAGAATATGGGATTGATGTGGAGAAAAGTTCCTGCCTTTCACTCAAATCTTTGCACAGTTGGCCCAGAAATAGAAACTGTGGCTAGCACCCTGTTGGCTCTTTGAGGAAAACTTTCCAGATGTTGTTCTTGAGGGTGAAAGTAGTTGTATCTGGGCCTTGCTTCATGAAAAAAGGCAGAATTGTTAACTCCATCCGCCTTCTTGCCAGTTGCAAGAGGAACAGTTTTTCTGTAGAACAAATTTCCTTTTCTACAGATTCAGTGAGGGGAGCACTTCCATTAAATTAATTTCTTCTTCCTCACAATTTCCCATTGTAAGTGTATTTTTCTTTTTGTCAGAGTTTTTACTTTCATATATAGGCCACCTTTTTTGAATTGTAGTGGCTGGTTTGTTATTAACTTTTGTTTGCAAGTTCATGATTTGTGATTATTTCTGAACACTGTACTGATTTTGTCATGCAGTGAATGAAAGTTGGGAATAGAAGAGACAACTTTATTTTAATTTTTTGACCAAAAATGTCATGTTCAGTGGAGCTGCTTCCGCTGCAAAAAAGAATCTTCAGTGCTGTGTTCCACTGTAGGGTGGTGGGAGTTTCTTTGTTTTTTTTCTTTGCTGCTTTTTGTTTGGTTTCTTTTCCTTTTTAGGGATTTAAGTCTTAAAGCAGATAGATTGATTCTTGCAGTTGCTGTTTCTAAGCTGTTTGTATGAAGTGCAATACTTAGAAATTCTTCTACCTTGCTTTGTTTTAAGATGCTAAAGGATTTCCTTCCTATGCATAGAACTATTTCATCTAGTATGATTTATTAAGCATCTTTTTTGGCACTTTTTTTCCCTTGTCATTGAAATGGAATAGTGTTTATGATTAGCTGGATTTCCTAAATATATTTTTCATCACGCTGATGTGGTTGGGGATCTCGGTTTCAGGCCCCTTACTTTCTTCCATGCATTTATTGATTTTGATTTTGTTACACCATGTAATATCCTATTAAGATTATCTCAAGTCAGCAGAAAGTGGTAATATCCCTATTTTTGAAAATAAATCCTGTTAATTCTCTTTCACTAATGCTATAAGGTTTTTTATATGTTGAGGATAAGTATTTTTAATGCTTTTTATATTTCTGTTTTCTTAAAGGTCACAAAGACAGAACTAGAGAAACTAAAATCTAGCTATAGACAACTAATAAAAGAAGTAAATTCTGCCAAAGAAAAGTATAAAGAAGCTGTGGCTAAAGGTATGACTGACTTGTGTTAATTTTGTCTATTATTAGTGCCCTTTTCAAGCCTGCTAAAACTCTTACATTGAAACAGGATATTGTTTTTAATTTGAGAAAGTCGATTACAATATAAAGCTCATTTAGTATCTTAAGTAAGACAGGCTAATTGTCATTATGTGTACTTAGTAGTACTCTTTTCAAAAACCGTAAAATAAAGGATAGCCCTTCTTCTGATCAAAATGGTAATCCTTTTAAAGTTATTCTGTTATTCCCTCAGTGGATGTATTTGAAATGTAAAATTGCTCAAATGAACTGCTAATAGTGGTAAGTGGGTTGCAGCTCCCTCTCACCTACATTGTAGCTGCAGCCTGCTTGTATCCCGTGACCGATTATAGTTACTGCAGTGGCATCAGCATCAGTTCTTGACAGTGTAACAGATCTGGCCTTTGTCAACCTTAAGCAAAGGAGGAAAAGAATTCATTTGCATGCTGAGATATTTCCAAGATTTTGGGGGAATGATGTGCTCAAACTGCATGGATTTTGATTCCTGTTGAATTGTGCTAATAATTAGATAAAGGAGAGTCTTTGTTCTATTATGTATTAAAATACCTTATTAATAATTATTCTTATGTGCCTTTCTGAGATTTTTTTTTTCTTTCTTTAGAGAAAATTAGTGGGATGGCAATATATAAATATAACTTCAAGATCCATCTTTAAGTTTTTGTATGACTGCCTAAAATGACGGTTACTGTCCTTGGTTCTGTTGTACTATAATTCACAGTGCAATATAGTAGCTATCAGTGCTGAAAGATTGTTTCTTTCCAAATTTGTCTAAAACTTGGAGCGGTAGCCGATATGTGAATATAACGACAAAACAGCATGGGCTAAGTGAAGTTATACTTAGCACTGTTTCGCTTCAGCTTTTTTTTTTTCTCCTTCCTTTTACTGCTGTTCATATTAACTTAAAATGTAAATATGTACTCAGTTGTTAATTTCATCTAGTTCCCTAGCTGTTTTCCACATATAACTATAATTTGGTTACTTGGTTTATCCCCAAGTAACTACTTAACATGGGAACGTATAGTATGTAACATGGGAAATGTAACAGAGTGCTGTGATCTTAGTATGTTCTTTTTATCCCGTCTTTCTGTTATAGCTCTGATCATTCTCCATTCCTGAAACACCAAACTTTCCCGTGGAAATCAAAGAGTGTTTTGGCTGTCAGCAGCTGTGATGTTTTGAAGTGGTTCTGATTAACTGAATTAATATTTCTTTAGATAGACAGCAAATGCAAGCTAATTTTAAGACACTTACTGCTCCTGTGGTTTTCCTTGACTGTTATGTGCCATTAGGAAATAGGAATCTTGTTAATACACAAACTGTCTCAGTTTTTCAGGATTTCAACAACTATTGCAAACAAGGGAAGGAACAATGCCTACCAGAACAGTGGGAGGTCATAACCAAGTATTGGAAATAAGCTGGAAAACATTTTGTTAAACAAAATAAAATGAAATCCTTTGGGCACCAGCTCTTGCAAGAAGTGTGTTGAAAGAACCAGTCCAGGTCCATTTCTGTAAAATGTTGATCTCGGCAGACTCTGTTCCTCTGGCAAAACAAGTCTCCATCACAGTGCCTGGCCCCACCTTTCTGGAGCTGAAGGGGACAACTACTCCTTAGGCTGTACTACTTTGTCTTTGCTCCTGGGCCTGTGCAGTAGCTGTACAAGCTGGTCAACGTGGAAAGAATGCAAGTCACACAAAGGAATGACTTAGAAATTTCTTTGTTTTGTAAGTGTAGTGATTTTGAAATTTAGTGCCTTTTTTGTTTTGTTCTGGAATAGCAAAGCCATCTTCTAGTGAGAGAGTTTGTTTACCAGAGCTGCTAGTGAAAGAGTTAAAAGCGATTCTCTAGTTTGGGAAAAGACTTGTTTCCCTGGTTTCCGGTTGAGTAGTTTGAAGTGATACTAAATTCTGGGCTAAACACACACAGTAGAGGATTTTAACTGAAAAGGGTAAAGCCTGCAAAAGTTATAAACAGTGGAAGGTGATCTTCTGCGGTAGTAATTGTTTTTCTGTTTTCCTGCAGTCACAAAGTATTCTCTGGTAAACTTGAATTACTGTGTGTCATACTTTCCAACAGCTAACAGGACAGTCATTTTGAATCAACATGCTGATGCCCTAATGCATGGTTCCAGCTGTTTTCACTTTTTGCTGAAAACACTAAGAGGATCTGTGAAAAAAGTAATAAGAGTAAGGATTAAGCACTCAATAGTGATACTGGTTAGTTACAGGTTTTGTGGGAGGGTGGCTGGTGAGAATTTTTGGATTTTTTTTTTTTTTTTTTGCTTTTTGAAGGATGTGGGGGCTTCATTATGGAAGCCTTTGTGCTCTCCAGATCTGGAGAAAGATGGAAGTGTCTGAGATGCTGGCTCAGGATCTCTTCTGGGGAACCCTACACTAGCATTGCTTCTTCTTGGGCATCAGGGAAGCAGTGCGACAGCTGTGTTGCAGAGAGTGCACCACTGAGCCTTGTCTGCCACTTGGTCTTCAGGCTGGATTGAACTGCCCTGTTGTGGCCATCAGTGTTTGCATGCTGTCTCAGTCAGAAGTGACTGATTTATCTTGTTTGTTCTCATTTGGTTGTGTGTTGCTGCACATTTCTGGACCAGTGATTGCATCACAAAGCAGCCTGGTTGGTTGTTCTTGGGCGTGGAGACCCCAGGTGTCAGGCAGTCTGGTTGGTGTTAGTTGGTTGATATTTTTTTCTCAGTCCTTAATTCTGATGTTTTTTTTTTTTTTTAATGTATGGTGAGAGAAAGCAAACTGAGAGGGGATAAAGTCAGCAGCTGAGCTAGTCCAGTGCCTCTCTAATGAGGTATACTTCAGCAACTGTGACTATGGACAGATTGATTCCAGTAGTCTCTTTTGGATTGGAAAGCTTTGTTGGAGAAAAAAAAAAAAGTATGTACTGGGAACACATAGCATGTTCCTTTGCAGAATTGGGGCATTAGGGCGGGTGGGGGTCATAGGGCCTGCTGAGGTCATTGGAGCAAAATATAAGATAAAAAGTTATTAGATTGTTTTTCCATAATTAAATGGACAGCTCTCTGAAATCTTCTGGATGTGTGATACTGAGAAAAAAAATGATATACACTTCTTACAACAGTGGCCCAAAATAACACAGATTGCGTACAACAGAGCCTACAATGCTGTGCTGACATCAGTGATGCTGAGTTACACAGTAAATAGAGTGTGGCATGTTAATGTTGCTGCTGCAGGAAAACATATCAAAACAAAATTTATGCCAGATGTTAAAGACATTTTTTGGCTAATGAAGAAGTCACAAAGCTTCTAAAAAGGTTTCATAAATAGTGGGTAAAGAACACGAAATGGAAACTGTAGAACAGCTGTAGCTATCAAGTGTGATATCTCATTTGATTGGATCAGTAACTGCTTCCACTTAAATTTGCTATTTCCACACATTTTTGTTTCTGCAGAATTGTGCATCTTTATTAAGTGTAGTTCAGAGTGCGTCTGTACGTGTTTCTAATGTTTTCATCCTTGATTTTATTTTTGATTAAACACTAGTTATTGCTATATAAAAATGTCTTAAATAAGGAAATGATGAGTACCTGAAATCATAAACAATAATTGGCTTTTTTCCTTACATTTTAAAAAAAATTGAAAAACATTAATTCATAACAATATAACATCTATTTTTGTAGCTGATTTTGGTGTTAGATTTTGGTGGTTTAAATGTGAAATAGTTGCTTTTATATCAGTTTAATATTACAGGTTGGAGTAGAGCCAGTGTAGCTTTGGGAGGTTCATACTGGATTTTAATACAGTATAATCTTTAGCAAAATTGACAGTGTTTGTGTAAATACGTCTTTTACAGGTGTCTATTGTTTTCTTGTTACTAATTAAATACTGATTGAATGTAGAAACTATGTAGCAACATTCTTATGTGACAGAATAGTTATGAAGAAAATAATAAAGAAAAAATATATTGTTTCTAAGTATTTAATTTCATCATTTCATTTTATGCTGCTATGGCAGCATAAAAGAATATTATACCAGATTTCCCTAGGTTAGTTTGTGTTACCTGACAATGTTGTGATTTAGAGGAGACTAGAAATATTAAGAGTACACTTGGCGCATTATACAATATTGCATCTGCTGGAAGAATGTTTTTCGATCCCTGCGACTCTTGTGATTTAGTACTTCAGAATTGATGTGACTTCTGTGGTACATATTGAAGTTGCATGACAGGATAAGCTATATCTATGATAAATAAGGTAGCTGTTGAAAAAGCTTTCATTAAATCAAATTATTGTCCTACTATTCTTTGTAATAGCTGAGTGGCCAGAAAATACTTTCATTAGTTGGCTGGTGCATTCACTCTGAGATGCCTGTAAAATTATGATTATATGAGTACATTTCTTGGTGTCATGTGTTGCCTTTAGTTGTTGCTGAGATCGGGGAAACTCCTAGTGGGGTATTTTTTTGAGTTTATTTTTGGCTGAAACTCTCACATTGTTAAGACAAAACAAGTAACACTGGCCGAACTGGTCTGTCTTATTCACAGATGTCAGCAGCCTGGGTGGATTTCAAATTAATACCCTATGGTAAGCGTTTCAACTCAGACACTACCAGTGCTTGCAAGGGCTAGAGTTGTTTCTTTTGTGTAAAATAAAGCTTCCAGAGTAGGAAACCCTGGGAAGTGCAGAGCCAAGAGAACCTGGTGGCTTCTTGTGAGTGTGGGACCAGTACGGGCATATTGTTTCCACTCAACATGGACACGCAGCCCCAGGATGTGCTCTCCTCAGTCCTCACAGACCAGCACTTGTAAATCTGAGAGAATTTACTAGTGGTGCTTATTAGCTCAAACATCTGGCAGCAGTTCAAAAGATTACACTTTAATTTTTGTTATTTTATGCTATGTTATTTGTTTTATCTTAGCATTAAGTAGATAACTTTATTGAACTGATTCTTAACTCAGAAGTTTAGGTCTGGTATTCTGTAAATTTGAAATCTGTAAGTGTATACAAATAGTTTTTTCCCATTAGAAATCTATTTGTTATTTGCAGTCATTACTTTGTTAAATAAGGTTTGGGAAAAACTTCTTATCCTCTTCTTGGATATAAGTTGAGTGGAGGAGGGAGTGGGTGATTTTATTTGTTGAAGAAACACATTCCTGTAAGGCTCTTGCAAGACATAAAAGGGAAAGGCCTTTGAGATTAAAAGCCAAAATCCTGTCTTCTTTCTGTCTGTCTTTGTCATTTTGATCTTGTGAAACCCATGTTAATTAAGAGCACTGCATTTGTATCTCTTCATTTAGAGAGTGATGATAAGGCTGGCCATTCACTAAATTTCCAAGTTTCCTTCCTGAGACAGAACTAACAGTCAAAGCCATCCTAGTTTAGTTGCAGCAGTTTGCATAAAAAGTACTTTGTAGATTGGTATAAATTATTTTTAAAGTCTGGGCACAAGTGTAAATGGGTAGAGGAGTGGCTGGAGAGCAGCCCTGCAGAAAGGGATCTGGGGGGTGCTGGTCAGCAGCAGGCTCAACAAGAGCCAGCAGTGTGCCCTGGCAGCCAAGAGGGCAAACCCCACCCTGGGGTGCATCAAACACAGCACAGCCAACCAGTCAAAAGAGGTGATTATCCCGCTGGATTTAGCATTAGTGTGGTATTCAACGGTACTCAAATACCTTGAGTATTGTGTGCAGTTCTGTGCTCCACAGTTTAAGAAGGTGGTGAAGGTCCTTGAATGCGTCCAGGGCAGGGCATCGAAGCTGGTGGAAGGGCTGGAAGGCATGTTCTCTGAGAAGGAGATAAGAGCTTTGGGCTTGTCTAGTTTGGAGAAAAGGAGGCTGAGGGGTGACCTCATTGCTCTCTACAGCTTCCTGAGGAGGGGAAGTGGAGAGGCAGGTGCTGATCTCTTTCCCCTGAGATCTGGTGACTGGAGGCCTGGGAATGGCTCGTAGCTGCATCAGGGGACATTTAGACTGAATGTTAGGAAACATTTATTTACGGCGAGGGTGGTCAAACACTGGAACAGGCTGTGATGCCCCGCTCACAAGAGAGGCAGGGAAATGACTCAGATTCGCACATCCCCAACAGTGTGGACTAAGGTGGGACAACTCTCAAGGTCCATAGAAAAACATTTATTAGATTCCCACAGTGATTAATATATGTCTTAACTAGGTCCACAATAATTGGTTAGGTATACAACAAATTATGGCAAATGGTAAAACAAAGTATGGCAAGTGGTAATGTACGTCTTGCGTTACTTCCCAACAGATACACAACAAATTCTACCATGAATTATGGCGAGTGGTAAGCTATGCCTTGCATTACATACTTAACTTCAAAAGAAAAAGAGAAAAGAGAGAGAAACAGAGGGATAGAGAAAAAGAGAGAGAGAGAGATAGAGATCACCGGTCCTGGTTCCGGCGTTGGTCTAGCCAACAGGGGTCTCTGGTCTGTAGAAGCGCTCCTCTGTGGATCTCTAGGGAAAAATTCTTTTCTAGGGGCACTTATTTTCCCCTTTTATGTTCGTGGTATCAGTACGACCTGCCCTGCTCAGGTTTCTTCCCCCCCCCGGTGATGTGTAGCATGATTTGGGTGGAGAGACGAGTCCTGTAGTCATGTATGTTTAGTATGATCTCGATAATCTTCACTAGCATCTGCAGGGGTGTGAGCTTTAATCTGCATTTTGTGAGTAATGAGGCAAAGGTCATTCATCGACCACGGTGGCCCCAAAAACAGAGAAACTAACAAGCTTCACAAGTTGAGCAGAAAGCCCAGTCTTCACAAGACTTCCCCCCGCCCCCCCCAGATGCATCCTGTGCTGTCCAAATGAGTTTTCTCTCCTGGGTCACACAAGAGATAAGCCTTGTCAGTTCTTTGAGCACAAGACCTACATTGTCCAGACTCCACCTTACCCACCCCTTGACTACAGCCGTATCTCAAGGTCCTTGCGAGTGTCTGAGACATTCCTCAGTGAGGCTAAGAGGGCCTTCTCTGTCTTTTGTCTCTCAACATTTGTTTCAGGGAATTTACAAGTCATCTCTCGCACAGGCTTCCCAGAGAGGTGGACGATGACCTATGCAGTGATGCCCCAGTCTTTAGGAGGCATTTGAACAATGCCCTTAATAACATGCTTTCACCTTTGGTCAGCCCTGAATTGGTCAGGCAGTTGGACCAGATGGTCGTTGTAGGTCCTTTCCAACTGAAATACTCTAGACTAGTCTAGTCTTAGGGAAGTGAAGCCAGGCTCTGCATGGGAAACAGAATGTTTCAAAAGTCATGTCACTGGGTAAAAGTCGTGTCACTGCCGGTTTTGTTGGGATCAATAAGAACTATTATATGAGGAAATAATTTTCATAATCACCTATGGTATTTAGATGTGCCTAGCTTTCTATGAAATACTGAGTTTAAGCAGATAACATGGATCAGGAAGGTTCCAAAATCAGTGAAATGGGTAATATAGAATAATCAATTATAAAGCAAATTCTACAAGCTGTGTCTTTCCTACTCGGTGATGGAGACTTGGAAAATTGAAGAAACTACGAGGAAACGCTTCCTAGAAGATGAAAATAAATTAGAGAGTTGCCTCCAAAAGCAGGGAGCAACAAATTTTTCTCAAGAATCCACTGTAAAGTGTGTTAACCACTGTAAAGTGTGTTAACATATTGGAAATCTATCACGCTGAATATACATAGTTACATTGGTTTGATATATCACTGTAAGGGTAGTCTTTTTTTCTGTCATAGCCAGGTTTTAAAATTACTTGCTTTAATTTAAGAAGTGCTTAGAGATGACGCAGGGGTCCCACTAGCATTCCCTCCACTTACCAGTCTGTGGGAGCATATTTAAATCAAGCTTTAGGATTCTTTAATATAAAAATATTTTATTGCTTTAAAAAAATGTTGTTAGAAGATGACCTATTTGAAAGCCTTGGTCATCTTATTCATGAGTATGAAGAATGTGTTCAGTAGAATAATGCAAACAAATAATATAAAGGAATATTCTTTTCTAGGCAAAATGTAATAATGCTCTGTGAAAATGTGTGTCTCCAGAGTTGAAATAAATAAGGAAGTGACTACATGGGAGGTTTGTTATTGATAAACAAATGTGGAGACAGCAAAATATTCAGAAATTACCTCTCATTGAAAATTCTGAAAAATGCGTAGATGAAAGGAGAAATGTAGTTCTGGGGAATTATGTGAAAAACTGCTATCATAAACATTGGGAAATGTCTAATAGATCACAGATATGCTCTGATGGCTTTATGCCTTAGTGGTGATATTCACAAAAATAAAAGATTCTAGAGCAAACCAAGGAAGAAATGTTTTTTCTTTGTGAAACATTATCATGTGCTGAAGATTTGCATATTTTCTCAGAGAAGGATTGTTGCTTTGTTCAAAAAAAAAAAAGTACCCTTCTTTTTCAATTTTAAAATTTTCTGAAATCAAATGTTGTGATACTCTAGTGAGGTTATAATACAGAGAATTACGACAACTCTATAGCCAAGCTTCTTGGCTTTTCCTGGGACCTTGCCTTTCCTCTCTTTAATCCTAACCTGTAAATTCTTTGTCAGTTCCTTGTCCATCCCCAGGCAGAGCTCCATGCGTTTCAGCTGCTCCTTCAAGTAAAGGGCAACTCCCTCTCCTCATCTCCCTGTCCTGTCTTTCCGCGAGAGCCTGTATCTCCAGTCATGGGAGCCATCCCACCATGCCTCCATGATCCTGACAAGATCATAGCTGTGCAACTGCACACTCATCTCTGACTCATCATTTATTCCCCATGATGTATGCAGTAGTGTACAGCCACTTAAGTATGGTACCCCAGCATGCTGAATTCCTGGAGAGGATTTGGGGGGATTTTTCCAGGGGTACCTTGTAGGAACCTCCAATCCACATGCACATGCTGGAGGTGACCCCACTCAAGCCCCATTTTGTTGATTTTGCGATCCCTTCCCATCACACCACCCCATGCCGTTTGCTCAGCAATCTCGTCCATTGCTCCCTCAGGACTGTGGGTCACCCTCTCACTCCCCTGTCATTCCTAGTTTAAAGCCCTCCTAATGAGATCAGCTGTCCTATTGGCGAAAATTGTTTTACCCTGCTTAGTAATGTGCTTCTGATCTCCCATGCAGACAGTGGTCTGCAAACAGGGTCCCATGGTTGTAGAACCCCAAACCCATCCAGTCATGCCATTGCAGAAGGCTATCAGATTAGTCAGACATGACTTCCCCTTGGTGAATCGATGTTGACTACTTCTGATAAACTGCTTTTCCTCCAGATGCTTGGAGATGATGCCCAGAACAAGCTGTTCCATCACCTTTCCAGGGATGGAGGTGAGGCTGACTGGCCTGCAGTTTTCCAGGTCCCCCTTCTTGCCCGTTTTGAAGACTGGAGTGACACTGGCTTTCCTCCAGTCCTCAGGCACCTCACCTGTTCTCCAGGACCTCTCAAAGATGATGGAGAGCGGCCCAGCAATGACTTCCCCCAGCTCCCTCAGCACTCGAGGGTGCATCCCATCAAGCCCCATGGACTTGTGGGTATCCAGTTTACTTAATTGATCTCTATCTTGTTCCTCTCCAACCAAGGGAAAGTCTTGCTTCCTCCAGCCTTTCTCTGTTACCCGCAAAGTCTGGGGCTCCCAAGGGCTGGTCTGAGCAGTGAAGACAGAAGCAAAGAAGGCATTCAGCCACTCCACCTTGTCTGCATCATCTGTCACCACGGCACCTGTCTTGGTCAACAGTTATGACATTTATTGTCTTTTAAGGGCAAACACTGAAAGATGCAAAAATCTGAGAGATCATCTCAGGTATGAATACATGCTTAGAAGTTGATGAGCTTTTAGCTTTCTATGTCTTCTTAAGTTTTTATTCTTCTTGTTTTTTCTTTTCTCTCCTTTCCTGTCCTCAAAGGTCCCAAAGAAACAAGTCAAATAAAAACAAAGCCAACTTAAGAACAAATAGCTTAATAACTGATACTTCCAGGAGATGATCTACACAATTTTTCTTAGCATTGTTGCAAAGCAACACTGACTGGAAAAAATACAGGCTTTCTGTAGAGTGGGATGTCATTGGTATAAGTTTTTGTCTGAGCTGGAAGGCTAATTTGTTATTTTTGCAATGAAATACGAGTTCAGGGCTTACGGTAGCGTGTATCCACTGAAGTATAATGTTGAGCTGTTTTGCTAGCAGCTGTTCTACAGTGTAGACTTAAATAATTTCTTATTGCATTCAGTTTTGGAATTCTTTGCGACATCTTCTGTAGTTAACCAATCCAAAATGTTTTGGTTTGAGCTTTTGATTTTGAGGGGAAATATTTGTATTTCAAGTTAGTCCAATCTGAGATGTTCACTGTATGCTGTTTCTCTTTGAAAAAAAAAAAATCTTTAAGAAAATAATTTTGCCTTGCCCATAAGATTGAGCTGAAGCACTGTAACTAAAGCAGCTTCATTGGAATTTTTTCTTACAACAACAATAGATGTAAGCCTTGATCCATAGTTTAATGTATGCTATTATGAAGCTGGATTTGAAGTCTGAACCTTGTACCAAGTCTTGACTTCAGTCTTAAATGTCAAACTACAGGTAACCTTCAGGAGGTGGATCCTTGTCCTATGTGAATTAGAGGGTGCTTTATGCTGTCCTGCATAGTGTCAGAATTTTGCTATTTGATTAAAATGTCAAAATCTATAATGCAAAGTTGAAGACCTCACAAGTGTTAAATTTTATTGAAATCAGTGATAAGTAAGTGTAGTGAACGTGTAAGGGAACATGAGCCTTGACTTACAATTTTTGACCAAGTGGAGAAAGTTGCAAGGTGGTAAAAAAACTGAGCTGTTCAGTATAATTATTTTTTTTAATCCAAAATATATATGATATATTATTTTCTGCAAATCAGTTTCTGTGAGGCATTATCACTATACATTGATGCTTATTTAAAAAAAGGTGAAGTGAACATTGTGAGCTGAAATTTTTATCAGTCGGTCTCAGTTGGTTGTCCTATCCAGTTTCTGTTCTTCCATTCTGGGTGAATATTAGGCTGATACTTAAAGTTATAAGAACTTTGGAATAGCAAATCTGCCTTTTTAATGGAAAATACCCTAAAACATTTTTTTTCTGGATGGCTGTGTTGTACTCTATGTAGTAAAATCTTAAAGGAGTTTTTATTAGAAATTGAAATATTTGACTCTAGAATGTTTTAAAAAGAATGCCAGCCTTTTCTTTGCAAATGTCAGACTTTCATAATCAAATTTGACAAGCTTCATGATACTGTATGGTGTGACATATTGTATACACAGTCAGTTTCTATAAACATTAAGCAGCTTTGTCAACAACTGGTGGCAGTAGAATTATAATTAGATCTATTTATGAAATTCATTATACAGATAAAGAAAACTGGATGTTTTCCTGTGTGCTAATTGACATGTAGAACAACTGTGTACTCTGCCTCACTGCATTTTGCTGCTTTAAAAAATAAATTACAATATGGAAATAATTCTGTGGCTGTGTTTCTTGTATTAATTATAGGTCCAAAGCCTGTATTTAAAAGTTGAGTGTATATGATAATTTGATTTATTTTGCAATTAGTTGAGGTGTTCTACTGAGTAATAATGTATAGCTAAGGAATTTGGTCCTCAAGGCAGATGGGAAAATGGGATAGTTTAACCATTAATGAGGTTTCTGAAAGATAGATAGTATTAATACATCTCTATAGTTATGTGGCTGTGACCATTTTTAATGTAAATTTTCAGTTTAGTTTAACTGTTGAAGGCTGTTTGTTGTGGTTTATAGATCAGAAGCCTGAACTGATGTTACGCACTAATTTGACATATGCTGATTTTTGGTAATCTGAAAGCTGATAGGGGATGTATTTCAAAGACATGCATGGACAAGTTGTAGATTTTAAACTCTTAAACTGTGACATACAGAGATAATTTTGGATTATATAATCTAGAGTACGCTTGAGTAGGAGTGGCCAAACATACAATACACCTGAGAAATAATCCAGCACTTCTGCCTCTGCTCCCACCTTTTCTCCCTCTTCCTGTTTCCCTGGCCAGTGTATCTCCCAGGGGGATGGGGCAGGCCAAGCATAACTTGGTGCTTCCAGCTCTGACTTCCAGCTGCCTTGTCCTTTCCTTTTTCATCCAGTCCCTATACTCTAACTAGCACTAGACCTTTTTCCCTCCAAACCTTCTTCAGTCACCTTCTGTTATTTCCCCATGTTCACATGCCTCTCATTCTCCAGAAAGACCTTATAGTGTATATCTCTTGGTCTGCAGATGACCAGGTTGACACTGTAGCCTACTGTATTTGGAAACTGAGTGTGTATGATACTTTGATTTATTCTGATATTAGTTAAGGTGTTCTGATGAGGAACAATGTATATAGAGAAGGAATTTAGTCCTTAAGGCAGATGCAAAAATGGGATTGTATACCATCCCATTATATTGGTGCACTGGTGTCAGACATGCACATGTTTGGTGGTATCTGACTTCTGGGATGTTATTCTGGATGTGATGTGTTGGATTTTTTTTTTTCTTCCAAATGATCTATATTTAATTTACAAATAAATAATGCAATGTTTTTATGTTTTGGGGAAATAAAAAAATGAGTCTTACCATGAAAAGCAAGTTTTGATTGTTTGCCAAAGACAAAATCTGTTACCTCTGGCAAAGTTTTAGAGAGAGTTGAGATTGTTGTCTCTCCAAAACTGTTTTACAGAAATTTCCAAAGAGGATTGTTTCATTCATACCTAAATGAAAAATACTTCTCTGGTGGCAACTCTGGAGATGTATTTTGTCTTTGTTGTGCAGAGTAACTTTGCTCATTTAGGTACACTGTAGTGTAAGAAATCAGTTCTTTCCATGTATAAAATTAGGTCGACTGTTAGGTTGTTTTCAGTTAAATGATGAACATAATATCCTTTTGAAGTAATTTTTATTACTCTATGTTTAAAATGTAGCTGACAGTGACAAGGTAGCAAATGTCTAGAGAGCTCTATTGGAGGACAAACAGATAGACAGCTGTCTAAACTTCACGGTAATTTGTTACCTAGGGAGTTCCTGAGTCAGAAGTTCTGTCTCTCCTAGTTTTTAGCAGCTTTTCAGTTTTTTTTTTTCTGTCTACACCTGTCCATTCACTATTAAACCACATAAGTTTTTCATGCTTACAATAACTTTGACCAAAAGATTGCATGGGCTAGCTACATGTTAGTTGAAGAAGAATGTCCTTTGTTTTTAACAAAATACACGCTATTTCCATGTAATGCCTTACAGTTGTTAGATTGAAAGAGGTTGGGAAAGTTTGTTAACTGTGTGTCCCCTCTCCCATGTTGCTCCTCCAGCTCCTCGAGCTTCACGAGTCCTCATTTTAGTCGTTCCATCTGGATTCCTTGTGTTTACCACCTTTCAATGCTTGATCCCCTTCTCTAAACCTTTCCCATTTCAAACATGCCCTCCTTGAAATAAAAGAACTGCATACTGTTTTATGTGGACTTAATCAGTGCATAATAACAGTCTCATCCTTTGCTAAATAACACCTTCTCTGATGGCTGCTGAACACTGAGTTAACATTTCCATCGATCTTTCTGTACTAACTCTGGGATCTCATTCCTGAGTGCATTCAGTAAGCTTACAATAGATTACTAGCTTGGTGTTTTTTTCCCATATGTATCTCTATAAATATTCACACTATAATTAACCATTTTGTAATTTGATCAGTACATCTTAAGTTTTTTTTCCAGTTCTCTGCGTTTGGTTCCCCCTATTTGCTTCCTTCAGACAGCATCTTCATCATTATCTTTATGATCTTTACATTCTTTATGACCCAACTGATGTTTCTGTAGTACCCCAGTGAGTGCCTGCTTTCTCCTGTAAAAACTGATCATAATGTTTCAGCTGCAACTTTCTCAAGTTCCTTTAAAGTTCCAAAGCTAAACACCATCTAGTACTCACAATTGCTTCTTATTTAATTTATTCTCTGACCTCTTCTTCTGACACCTTAGAAGAGAAAGCTTCATTGACTCTTTCATAAAGAGGCATTTCAGCCTGGAAATCTCTGAAGGTTTTTCATAGTGAACACAGATGCAAAAAAAATCTTTTTTTTTTTTCCCCTACTAGGTCCTTTATATATTGACTGTCCTTTATATTTTCTTGCAAGGTTGCTGACTCCAATGTATATGAAAGAGGATTTATTAGTGTTTTACAAGTTTTCGCCTCAACTTTTTTTTTGATGTCCCTTAATTTGTTTTTGTATTTTAATTTATTGGAGTTCACAATCCTTTGTGTATTTCTAATATGACACAATTTCAGCTTCTCAAGGACTGCTCTCAAGCCTCTGTTCTGCCATTTAGCTATGAATGCTTCCTTTTTCTTTTTTTGTCAACTACTTTGAGATAGGTAGTAGAAATGTTAAAGTCCAAATGTTAAATGTAGTAGTCTGGATGGGATTTTTTTGAGTTAGTGTATGCTTATCTGTGTAGGTAATTGTGAATCTGCACTTGATAATTGCATATACAGGATTCATTTTAGATGCCTTTAGTTCCTGAAAAAATCATAAGTTCCTGAGACAATTCATAAATATCAAGAAGTTTAGAAGGATATGAGTAAGAGTTTATGTGTCTCAGTAAGGCATCATGTCAAAATAGTCTCATATCCTTTTATGACAAGGGCAGTACATGATCAAGTTGGAAGTATTGTAGTAGAGGTGCAAAACTGTTCGCATAAAGCTGCGTGGAGAATGGTTGTTAATGATGTCCTGTCAATAATGTGTCCTATGGGACATTGCGGGATGTATGTTGAGATTAGGGTTTGGGTGGTCTTTCGGTGTTTCATTACTTTGTTCCAGAGTTTGTTTATTAAATGCACAGGCAATGACTATGCCTTGAAGGGACTGAAAGTGCACTGAAGGGCAGCTGTAGAATTAAAAATAATTTGATAACCAGAGAAATGAGTCTCAAACAGATAGTGTTACTTGCCAAAGCAAAAGTAATCAGTGATGCCATGTTTGTATTGTCTTTGGAGAAAAAAAACCCATGTTTTTTGTTTTTAATTATTTTAAAATCTTTTTATGAGCTAGAAATACCTAGAACGTAAAGTTATTCTTTAGCTTTGAGCCTTGACTGAAGTTGCACATGTGTAAGGTTGTGAACCAGTCAACTGCAGAAAGACAACAGGACTTATAAAAGAACACCGGTAGGTCCATTAGTGTGAAGTTTAGAAGACTGGGCAGAAGAGGAGAGTGTGTAATCTAATATATAAA
The DNA here is from genome assembly GCA_013398815.1 of Ibidorhyncha struthersii. NCBI lineage: Eukaryota > Metazoa > Chordata > Aves > Charadriiformes > Charadriidae > Ibidorhyncha > Ibidorhyncha struthersii. Next base: position 57,999 of record VZSZ01004950.1, read on the forward strand.
AGATGGATTGCAGAGGATGGTAGAATGTTTTTCATACCCATGGCATATATGACGTAAATTAAAGCAGTGAAGATTTACATTAGAGAGTGAAGGGTCAGGGAGGTGGGGGAAAGCTTTCAGCTAGCATAGCACTAGGCCTGAATGATACTAGGAAGTTGCAAAGTTGTCTGCCATTGAAGATCTTAGGAAAATCATAAAAACATCTGCCACATATTTGTGCAATTACTGTAGCAAAAAATAGAGTAGGTGACCTCTTGAAGTACCTTGTAGCTCTCCGGCTGAGCACTGAACTGGTCTTGTCAGCACGGATTTGAAGACTTCTAGTCTGTACTAGTGTAGAGTAGAGATGCTGGAGCCAACCTCCTGATCATGGTACTGACAGTGATAAGGAAATGTTAAGTTGTAGTAGAGGAGCTGCCCATTTTGGACAGGGGTGACAGTGTGAGAGTTCAGCTACTTTTGTGTAGACTGCACCATTCCTTTATTGGGATGATATGTAGCAATAGAATTTTTGCTCGCAATAAATGAGAGATTTTTAATGAATCATGGATCTGACCTATTAGGACAACTTTTACTTTCTTCACTAAAAAAATGTTTATTTGCTCTGAGGCTAATAAAAGATTAGCTTTGTGAGCTTTTGTCATGTGTATGAGTTTGTTCTTTATTCTTCATAGTTATATTATTTTTATACTTCTGTAGATAGTGGTTTTCATATACTTTAGATAAAGAATTTTCANGATGTTTGTATACTTTTAAAATCACCGTATGCTTTTTCTTTTTTTCTTTATTCTCAGGAAAGGAGACTGATAAAGCCAAAGATCGGTGTGATAAAGCCACTATGAAGCTTCATATGTTGCATAACCAGTATGTGTTGGCGCTGAAAGGAGCACAGTTACATCAGCACCAGTATTATGATACTACGCTTCCTCTGTTACTTGATTCACTACAGAAGATGCAAGAAGAAATGATTAAAGCCCTGTAAGATATATTCTTATATATTTTTAACTTGTGGAATTTTATGTGTGGTATTTTAATTAATTTATATGATTATATGAAAATGATAAACTGTGATCAATTGATTCTATATTAAGTGGTAACAAAAAAAAATATTTTCATCTTTCAATTCACAGTAATTGTGCGTAGAAAAGTCTATCCAAATAATGCAGACAGTAGTTTGAGTGGTTACTTAAAAACTCTAGCAAGATACCGTCTTCTCATAAAACTTTAAATCTTACAGGTTAACTGCAGTGTTTACAGCTGAGCTCATGCTTTGTTCTTCAGCTGGTGTTCGACGACAAGTTTGTTGCCTCTCTAGTAGTGTTATTTTTATGAAATTCTACCAGCAGCAAAGTTGGTTTAAACTGGCCAACTGTCTTCAAAGTCATTGTGGAGGACGGCCAGGCAGATGCATTGTTAATCATATGTGTGGGAGAAGTAGTAGGATCATATAAACCTGATCTCACTGTAAGGAATCCAACCTTAAAAATATAATTATCTTTTTCCTGAAAGATCATTTTTTACATCATTACAGAAGGTGTGCAAACTGATGATCTCTGACAACAGAAAATGAGGACCTTAAGCCCTCTTTTCTGGTTTGTAACCACTGTGCTGCCACTTTGTCTTTCCTGAAGAATGGGAGTTGGTTAGGGAGTCTGTTCCGTAGGTCTTTTTCTGGGGTGTTATTTACATCACTTAGCCTAAAAGAAAGGGCAGTTACTTTTTTTTTGTGGGTGGTGTTCATTCAGATATGAGGCACTCTTCTTTAACTCATTTTTACCTTACTGTAACTTATCTGAAGTCTATGTTCATCTTGTCTTCAGCACACAGGAAGTGAGGGAGAGTTGGGGATTTCACGCTTCACATGTTTATGTGGTGCAGACGCCATTAACTGCCCTATACAGTATCATGTTAATTTGTTTGATTCTGGTGCAGGTATAGAAATGAAGTAGACCTTCGTAGTGGTCTCTGTACAGTCCTTTTAATCTTAATTTTGTATGTAAAATCACAGCAAAAGGTTACGGTTAAATTTGTGTGCTGTAATTAAGGTGATTTTTCAGAATTGTGAGATATAATAGTATCGTGGACAAATAGTTAACTGAAGAATTTTATGATGGAACAAGAGCCTATTGAACCCACTCACCTTTGCTATGTCTGGAGTAAAAAGCTGTAAAAAATATTTTTGTCACTTCATAGACATTTTTTGTGAGATCTAAATATATTGGAAAATTACACCTTTCTAGTATCTTCAGTGTACAAGAAAAGGTTGTGATTTCAGGTATAGAGTTTGGTGTGGCCATCTGTGTGAAACATACTTCCGTAATAATCCGGATTTTGCAGATGAACTAGTTTGGTAAACTTGAAGAAGTGGAGATTAGCATTGCTAATGCATTTTATATATTTTTTTTTTGTAATTGACATAGATTCCCTTTCTCTTCGATGCAGCATTGCTGTAGTTGACATTCACCTATCTTTTCATCACACTCTTTGAACTATTTTGTGGAACTTTTTCACAATGTTCTTCACAGGCGAGGCAAGATGTAATGCCTTCTCTTGTCTGTTTTCTCCTCAGGAAAGGTATTCAAAAAATCCAATCACTTAAATCTTTTTACACAGTAAACATAACTTGAGATCTTATCTATGAAAAATCTATTGATACTTTTTTCTGTGCATGTTCCTCTGGGCTGGCCAAAGTTCATTGGTATTTTAAGAAAGCTCACCATGCTTCAGAGCCTGGCAAGCGAGCAAGTTTGTCAAAGTTAAAAATATGTTGGGAAATGATTATGAGGGTTTGTTTATGGAAGGCTAAAAGTTAAATAGAATAGGAGAGTGTTTTGAGGATGCGTTACTGGATGCTAGTAAGAGTAGTGGCACAACATCACCTATTCCTTTACCATTCCCTATTCCCTTGGTTTTTCCCACTCTTGGAAACAAGGCAACACTGGATAGCTTGCACTTTCTTACAGAAGCTTCCTGCTTGATTTTGTTTCTTCCTGGAAATATATGCTAACTTGTGATTTATGCTTATTTTTGTCTAAGTGACAAATCATAAAGTAAAGGTATGAAAGAAGATAGTTACAACAATAAAGAAAACCATTTTTTACAGGAAATGCACACTATGTTGTGACTCATTTTGCCTTACGCCAGAATATATCTATTTTGTCAGGCAGAACATGAAAAGCCTTAGTATAGGTCGTAACAAGCATGGTAAGTCCTTTGTGAAGAGGATTGTCATCAATGATCTGTATAGCTTCCTTTTCCTTGTGATTTCTACAGTTTTTAGTTTAGCTACCCTGTATGTAGATGCGCTGAAATCAATACAGGGAGCTTGGTCTTAGAGACTTCTCACTCACTCATAGCCAATTCATAAAGAAAAGGCCACAGTTGATCTGTTATTTCTTTGAGTAATATATTGTCTTATTTTTTCCCTTTTTAGCCAGTTGCAACAAGAGTTTGTAGAAACAGCAAACTGAAAGTTTGAAGCATCTTCGATGCCATCTATGCCTTCAGTGCCATGTTATACACTAGAATTTTTTTTTCCTCTCTAGAAAAGGCATCTTGGATGAGTATAGCCAGATCACCAGTCTTGTAACAGAAGAGATTGTGAATGTCCATAAAGAGATCCAGACCTCAGTGGAACAGATAGACCCTAACTCTGAGTATAACGACTTCATAGATACTCACAGGTATACATTCTTATCTTGGTGTACATGCTCATGTTTCTTTTTAAGAAAACCCTGCATTAAACTGCCACACTGCTTAAGTGATCAGAATTGAACTTGTTTCTGTTTGGTTCCTTTTACATTGTTACCTGTAAAGCTTTATCCTAGTTTGAAAATTGTTCTACTTGCAGGTATAGAAAGTTGGCTGAAAGTCAGGCTGTTTCTTTAACCTTTGGCTGGCTCTGGAAAAACAAAATTCCAGTTGCTGTTATTACATGTGAAGAGCCATAACTTTGGTACTGACAGCGGACTATACATGACAGTCCAGATTCAGTGTGAGCTCATTTACTGTGTGTTTGGATGCAGTTTGCATTCTGGGCTAACCTAAGTAGCTGGCTTCATTTCTTTTACTGCCCAAATTCTAGTTTAACGTAAACTCTAGGTTACTGCACTCTGCAGTTATTGCAGGTTGAGCAGTGCCTGAGACTACAGAGTATGCAGATCATGCAAGAAATTTTTTACTTTAAAAATAAACTGTATTTGCCATGTGTTGAACTGTTACTCAGTATTAGTATATTCAGAAATAGTCCGAAGACTACTTGCATTATTTCGTTGTTACGTGTGAACTGATAATCGCCGCGTGCAGGTTTATAGCAGGATCAGCTAAGAGTGGAGCCATTCATGTTGATACCCCTTGAGAACCTTGGTTATGCTGTGGTCTTGATTCAAAGAACTGTATGCCATTTTATCATCTAGTATGATTTTAAGATTATGTCCTTTATTCAAAGGAAAAGAATATGTATCCAGTTGCTACCTTTTATTTCGTATATAATTTTAACTATATTCTAGTTATTAAAATGATTCAAAACATAATAATTTGGTTTATGTTTTACTGAAAGATACACGTTAATTTTGAAAGAATAACATTTATTAACTAAATTAGGTCTACAGAACGTGTTGAACAAGAAATAGAGTTTGATACATCTTTACTAGAAGAAAATGAAAACCTGCAAGCTAATGAGATCATGTGGAATAATCTAACAGCAGAAAGTTTACAAGTCACGTAAGTCTTTACAAACCTTTGNATGCTGTTATACCTTGTATCTAGGCTCACTCAGATCATCGCATAGCTGCGTACTCATTTTTTAGGTCCAGTTTCTAAAAATAATGTTTTCACACTACAGACTCTTTCCCATGTTGGTTTATTTTTCCTTTGCACAAAATACTTCTCCTCAGTCTCCCTACAAACTTGCCAACACTTTCAATATATGTTCCTATCCTTGCTGGTTAAATTATACAATGCCTCAAATCCATCATGAATCCTCCTTGGGAACATACTGATTCATCTTCCCAAAAGTGTTTCCACATTCAGTAATCTAGGAAAAATACTGAAATCATTTGATGAAACCACTGAGTACAGTGACGTAGTCAGTGATTTGACTTGCCATGCAGAAAATTTTCATAAGTATGTTTATTTCACTTGTTTTCTATTTGCATTTGTTTTCCAAAGTAAATTCTTACTATTATAACCTTTAAAATACATTAACTTACTAACACAGATGTAGCTGTTGTATTGCATTTCATGGAGCTTTTAGCTATTCGGGGTGATAAACTACCTCCCTATGTATTTTGTTAATATATTGCTTAGTTAAATCTTTTCTTACTTTTACCAACTTCACCTTTAATCATTTGTTACGGGGGAACAAATCTCCTGCTGAGGTTATTATGTTCTTATTATGTTATCAGCCTCAGCTTTTGACATAAAATGGTCCGATGCAGTCGCTTGTGAGATTGCAGCTCTTAATTGTACATTTAATTTTTTTATATTGATCATAGCAATTTAAAATGGGAGATTCAGAATTTCATTTGTTGATGATGTTTTTGTTTTCTCTACTGTATTTCAGTCCATGTTTGACCTATTTGAAGTTTTTTCCCTTAGAAAGCAAGACTGATCTAAATAAGATGTCAATGGTGTGTTGTGGGGTTTTTTAAGTTTTTTAAAAATTTTCATCTGCTTAATCAAACTATGATTGTAATTTTTCTTGTAGGTTTTTCTGAAAACAAAAACCATAGTGAGTCCTAATAGCAGTGAGGTATTTCAACTTTAAACATATTGTAGTGTCTTCTGCGGATTGTTCTAATCCCTGTGTTTTCTCAACATGGCAGAATCTCTGGATTTTATTAATTCCTTTTCAAGGTCATTAACAATCCTCTCCTTTTTCCTGTGCAATCTGATTACTTTTTGTAAATTTATTTCTTGATAGGTATTGAAATAACCTTTTTAATATGAAGTTTCAGTTTCCTTTGTCAGATTCCTACTTAGTCCTGAAGCAGCTTCATCTTTCTTATGAAAAGCCCCTCCCTTCCCTTTACACATGTTGCTGTTTATAATATATTCTGCATTGTTACTAAATTGAAATTATTCCTGCTTAAACTATGTAAATATTGTACATCTAGATGTACTTCAGCACAGTAACAGGAAAAAAATATATACTGAATCTCCCTTTTCAAAAAAGTATTACAGTTTTTCAAAGATTCTGCCTTCCATAGCTCAAAAAGAGAAATAACTTCTTGTTTGGCTTTTCTTCTGTTTCCCATTGTTTAGAAATAAGACATCATCGTGTCTAAGTGAAAGAGATGAAATGCTACTTTTCTAGTAAATGATTCTGATGAAATGCATATTTGTGTTTATAACTGTGTGCCTGCATATTTGCCTATATCTATACATTTTCAATACAATTTCCAGTGTGTCCTGTTACAGATCTTATATTCACGCACTTTAAATTCTTTTGTGAATTAGAGAAATTTTATGGTGTGATACTATTTTTGGAACGGGAATCAAATAGCTCTTTTAAGTGTTGCTGTCTTTAAGTTGTTCACCTTCTGGTAGAGATTTAGGACTCTCAGCAAAAAAGTTTAACTGCATTAGGTCAGACCAAAGATTTGACCTAACCAACTTTCTACTTTCTTACATTAGCCAATAGGGAAAAGTCTAGGGAGGAGAACAAGAACAGAGTGATAGTGCAATGCTGTTTCCTCAGAATGATCTCTGTCTCCCATAATTTTCAGCTCAGAAATGTTTTGAAACAGAAGTAGTGTTTGTTTATAATAGCCTTACAGGTAGTTTATACTAGCCTTAGAGGTATTTTTCTTTCATTAATTTGTCCAGTCAGAGTCAGTATGTACAAGTATCTGTTCCACACAGAATTTTTGGTCAAGGAATTCCAGAGATTAACTTCCTATTATGTGACCCACTACTTAGTTTCATTTTATGGCTCTTAAGCTCTTCTTTTGGAAGAGAATAGGAACAATCTACTCCTTTCTACCTATGATATTGTAAACTTCTGTCATACTCTTACTCTGTGATCTCTTTTTCAGAGCCATCTTTAGCTTTAGTCTGTCCTTTCACAAAACTTACTCCTATCCTTTATCAAGCTTGTCATCTTGATTTGAATGTTTTCAAGGTTACTGTATTGTTTTTGAGATGAATGGCCAGGATTGCTCAGGTAGTCAAGATGCATAGTTTAGAGGGAAGCATACTGAGGTTTCCTGTATTCTTGTTCTGCTTTGTTTTTAACAAATCCTGGAGAGGTGTTCTGTTTGATTTTTCTGGCCACTGCAGCGGATCTAGCCAGTGTTTTCAGGGAATCATCTACTTTAATTCCAAGGTCTCATTTCTGAGTGGTGATGATCATCTTAGAGTCATTCACTACATAAATAAAGCTTTGGATTTTTTCCCCTCTGTATAATTGTTTATTTGAATATGCATTTAAATTGATCTTCTAAATGACAGTCCAGTTATTGTGTATCATAAGATCCAGAATAATCCCTTTGTATTCTACACGTTCAGCCCTTCCCCCTACCTCAGTATTGTATGGTCTGCATTCTTTGTCACTTTTTAAACTGTTCTTTTGTTTGGATTATTATGAACATATGAAGCAGTGCAGATTTTTGAGAAGCTGCACTAGCTCCTGGCACTGTAAAAACTATTTGTTCTTATGTTCTTATGTGTCCTCTTATATTCCCAAATAGATACGGATATTGTATTTACAAAGTGGGTTTCTGAAATCTATGTCTTGCAGGTTAAAAACAGTAATAGAAGAACTGATTCAGACACAGCAAACTCTTTTGAGCAAAGAGGAACTTGTGTTGGAACTGGAGAAAAAAATAGAAGAGTCCTCTAAGACTTGTGAAAAGAAGTCTGAGTAAGTGGAAATGAAGTTTCAAAATATAATAGTTTGAGGGAAAAGCGTCTATTATGCTATTCCTAACACTTAGATAAGAAATACCCTCCACTAATTTTGTTCTGCTTTTGTAGAAGCGATTATTGTGAAAAACAACAGTAAGTTGTTTTTCCATCTCTGAAGTAACCCTTACCCACAGCAGGTCCTAATTTATTGGAGAACTGAGCAGCTCCATTACTTTAATATAGTTGTCATAATGTTGGGACGGCTCAAGAACTGGACCTTTGGTTAGTATCATAACTTCAGCTTGATGGAAGAAGAGGAGTCAGTTCAGATTGCCTCTCTTACTGAGTTTGTTGTATTGATATAATTTTGTGAAAGACTTTTCAGAGTCATGTGCAAGACGTACTCTTCCTTATGCAATAATATGTTGGAACTTGTCAGGTTAAGTTCATTCTTTGTTGCATTTTCTTTACAAAACAATGTAAATCTGATACCCTGTAGTAATGCATAGTAAATAATGAAGGCGAGTGTTTACTGAGTGTTTTACAGTGCCATAAATAAAACATTATTGTAAAGAATAATTCTTGGGCAAGATCTTCAGGTTTTTTGTATCTCTTATTAGAAAAAAATACTCACATCCCAGTCTAAACTGAAGTTAGTGCAACAGATAAAGAAACCTTCTGTCTGTTGTGATGTTTTTCTGATTCTTGCTGCAATCAGTCATAACCTTACTGCCTTGGTCTTAAATATTAGTTTACAATACCAGTGAGTTGGAATGCAAGTCCTCAGGTAATCCTGTCTCGTTCACTGAAGAAGTCGTGAAGCTCCTCGCTGAAGGCATCTTGTCACTTGATATATTGACTAGTATTTCATTCATATCCAAAACTTTATGTATGTATGTTGATATCAGTGTTTTGATTTGATACCTTCCTGTTCTTTCTTTGGTGAAGTTCACATGTACTCACAGTATATTTTCTAGTTTTGTGGTTCTTGACCGATCTTTGTTGCTGCATGTTACCTAAAGGTTAAACTGTATTTTAACTAGATGAGTTTGGTGGTGTGGTGTTTTTTTGTTTTGTTTTTTTTTTTTTTTTCTGTTTGTTTGTTTGTTCGGGGGTTTTTTTGTTTGTTTGTTTTTTGTTTTTTCCCCCTCAGTATTGTTTTTTTATGAGTTCTCTCTCTCTGAAAATAGTTCAGACTGTCCCTGGGTTTCTTGTGGATAAGCTCCTTTGACTGATCATGTGGCAGATGTTTGTGGTGTTGGGATTATTTCAATTCACACTGCACCAGTACCTACAGGTCTTACTAAAAAGGCATGAAATCTGTCTTGGATTTCTAGTTGTAAGATAAAAGTTTCCCTGAAATCACCCCAGTTCTGATTTTTCATTGCTCATGCCTTCCTCCAGCAGGGCCTGTTTTCACCTTTTAACTCCAGTGCAGAATGATCAGGATATTTTTGCATGAACGTAATAGTCTCTGGAAGATCTCATCCAACTGTTGCGTATTTTTAACTGTTGTCTTAGCATATGGCACTAGCCTCAGTACTGCAAGGCAAGGCGAAAGGTAAAGGTAGTTGAGCAATAAATGAAAGCTTTGCCTCTTGAGCCAGAGGTTATTCTGTTGCAATGCAAGTATTGTCAGGAAAGAAAATGAGGAGGTCCACTCCAAGTGCAAGAACTCTAGACTCTATGTTATTGTTGACCATCACCCAAGGTTTGGAGCTTTGCGCTTCAGTGCTGAGGAAATCTCCTTGTCTGCTTTATCTGGGCAAAATGATGGTAAAATTCTGCAAAATCCTGTTTTCTGACTCTTCAGTTGAACCAGTTTGGATTTCAGCTGTCTCCCCACTTCTTTCTGACACAGCTTCAGTACTACAAGTTCTGACTTGTGTATGGACTTTGCAGTGGTAGTCTGGGTTGGGGCTTGAAAGCATTTCTTGGTGTCTGATTCTGGCAACACTACAAATCGATCTTTGCCCGTACTGCACTTCTCATTAGGGTATGTGCAGAAGTGTATCTCCAGGCCTCTGATTTTTGTGTTCCTCCTCAATATTTAGCTCTATTGATACTATTACCCTGGCACCAATACCCCTTTTGCCTTCAAATGATGCTATCATCTGCAACCCAGAGAGTGTTTTAATTGTATTTTATTTATATATGCATATGTCAAGCATGCCATCTGCCCTCCTTACATGGTAGGTTATTGAATATTTGGGTTTTGATTCAGTTTGCCTTTTTACCACATTCCAGCCTGTTACTCTGTTCTGATCTTGCCAGGATTCTTCACTCAAGACCTCACTCTGTGAGGTTGCTAGTAACTCCTGCTAGCCACAAGGACTATAAAGTTCGCACTCATGCAAGCCATAGGCAAGTAATTTTATAGGTTCTAATTCCTCAGGCATAGATGGAATGGGGAGCATTCTGTTGGATTTGGGCAAATGAATTAGATAAGAGTCCATCTGCCACAGTTCAGGAAAGAGAATAGCTCGTGACTTTTAAGGTGCAGGGTATGTGTTCTTATCTCTGGATCATGATGAGTTGAAACCATTCAGTGTTTGGGATGTTGTCATTCTAGCCAATGTGTGTTCACCAAAGCCCTGCTGATGGTGGAAGGCCATTGTTTTCACAGGGTGATCTCTTTTTTTTCTCATATTGAGGACCAGATTATCTTGAGGATAATGCCATGATAATTGTTCATTTCTTTGTGTGATGCTTTCAAATGTGTGCAGTCTCATGCCAAACCTCAGTTTCAGATCCTCTGATTGTGTCTTTGTACATCATACTTATCCTTTTTACATGAATGATCATTCTGCTATTTGTACAGAGTTCTTTTCTTTGGTGACTTAGTACAATGCTTGTCTATAGGAATACGATTTTTATCTTTTCCTGCCAATGAAGATTTTAGGACAGATGGTTCCCTTATCACTTTGGAACTTGTTTGAATAGTCATTTGGCTCAGCATCAGTTTGTGAAGGAACAATCTCAATATCAAAGACTTTTAAATTTCTTTTTTTTTCTCCAAGGGTAGGGCTTGCAGGAGGGTCTGTCTTCCAGGGATTATCCTGAAGATAGAGAGTGACAGAATACTGTGATTTTTCTTTATACTGTCCTAATTCGTCATAGTTCTGGTCCCTCCACGTCTTCATTTGTTCTTGCAGACTGTGAGAACTCTGTATCTCTTTATGGGCCACATGTCACTGGGCTCCAGTTGAGAGCTTTTAAGGGTGTCTGTATTGTACTGTGGATGGTTCTGTCTTTTAGGCAGCTTCTGTCCATCTTTGGTTCTTAGGGATAATAGAGTCATCTAGGTACATGCAGATGTTCTAAGTAACCTGCCTGTCCTTCAGTAGTGATTGAATTATGGCTGTCTTGGAGTATTCAGGTGTATGAAGGATATTCAGAGAAGAACCTTAAAAACATGTAGAAGACAAGAAAAAATTGCTTTTAGGTCCTCATAGAGTTTGATTTATTTAGCTTGATAGGAATGATGTTAGACTGCAGTCCAGAAATACTTATGCAGTACAGGACCTTTCAGTCCAGAAGAGACAACAGATGTCTCTAACTTGACACCAGATGAACTTACACTGGATGTAAAGTGAGTTTAATAGTGCAAATTATTATTACAACAACTATGTGGATTGCAGTGGGTTACTCATCACAGCAAATTATTATCTGAAAATGTATTTCTTCTCTAAAGGATAGGGAACCCTAGTGTTTATAAATTTAGTCAGAAGTAGATGGAAATAGTCGTTTCATCGATATTTATTACAATACGATTTTTGTGATAGATTGTGAAAAGAGAATGGCAAAGTAGGCGTTTCCTTGCATTGTTGTGTAGCTTTGAAAATTTCCTAGAATTGCTTCATGTGATCATGCCTTTGAACAAATAATTCTGTTGAGGAATATCAATGCTATTTTTTATTTTTAGCTTTTATGAAACAAAGTATGTATTTTAAATCATGTATATTTTTAAATTGTTTGTTATTTTTCTCTGCAGTATTGTACTGTTGCTGAGCCAAAAGCAAGCGCTGGAAGAACTTAAGCAAACAGTTCAGCAATTAAGATGCTCTGAGGCAAAATTTGCAGCCCAGAAAGAACTACTGGAACAAAAGGTTCAAGAGAATGATGGGAAAGAGCCGCCACCTGTAGTGAATTACGAGGAAGATGCCAGATCAGTGACTTCCATGGTAAGTTTTACATCTGTTTTGCTGAATTGTTGAGCCCTGCTATTGTACTTTAGTCCTGGGATCAGAGTCTCAAGTTATTCACAGAGATGACTGAAGCGAATAAACTTTGCTTTGCACTTGTGGAGACGTGGTTTAGAAAAACAGTTCAGTTGTGGGATCTTTTTTTAAGTTGTGATAGCTTGTAACACCCTTTGTATGTTTGTTGACTTTGTTTGGTCTTCTGTACACTTGATGCTTAGATTCTCATTAGACTGTTTTATAATCAAAAGTGTAAATCCTTAAATAGATTTAGTAAACATGACTGAGTAGCTATGGGTAATTTCATTGGCTGTGTTGAAGAAATACTTTCACAGTTGTAGGCAAAACTGTAAAAACTGTTGGAATCACTGCAAACATTGTGTGATCGAGAACTGAATTTTATGAACTGTAATTATTCTTTTCTTTAAACAGAAACAAACATTGGTTTATTTGCAACTTATTTTTAAATGTTTACATGCTCTTAATAATCAAAAGGAACTTTTTGTTCTGTGGTGAGACCCCATGTAACTTAAATAAGTACTTTGCTAATATTCGTGTGACTTCCTGTTCTCAATCATATGCAGCTATGTGGAGAGATAGTAAGCCACATAAAAAAGCAAACAAACAGTACCTATTTACTAAAGGGACAAGCAGTAGTGTTTGCTTTTTATGGATTAGGTTTGACACATGTGAGATGCTTGTGACTTGTTTTCTTTAGAGGTTTAGCCTGCCAGTTCTTTTGGTCCGCAGAGCAGTAACTCAGTGAAGTGATAATGAAATGGTTATATCTGAGATGATGCTTTTGTTTTCTCTATTTGTGGAACCAAGTTTGATTTTTCTTCAATACCCATTCTACAGTTATACTTAATTGCCAGTATTCTCTTGCTTCCACTACTACTGTTTAATATTTACAGGGCACTGGCAGGTGACTGCCATTTTTACTGGTAAAAAACATTATTTTACAAAACTTGTATGCTTGTCATGAACTAGGAGGAGTTGATAAAGCACAAAAAGATGGAGAAGGAGAAAGGAAGGATCAGGATAATGATTATGAAGTATTAGGAAGCTTGGAATCTTTTTGGAGTAGGCTATCTTGTTAGTTATTTCATGTAATATCCTGTACTAGTGCTAATGAATATTTTCTGTAAAGGCTAGTTGAGATGATGAGTCTAATCAAGAGAATGGTATTCTTCCACCTCAGTGCGAGATTACTAAAATTTGTTTTCTGGTGTCCAAATCTCTGTTTCAATGAGTGGGAGAAAATAATCCTTGCATGTATGTACAATGCCCAGTGAAGAATTCTGAGCTCTTAATTTTTTTTGAATAAAAACTGTCTATGATAACTTATCTTTTTTGTTGTTGTTGTTGGAGGATGTACATACTAAGATTTCTAGAATGATGCAGGAAATACGTTTTTGCATATATTAAATTTGCCAAGTGTAAGAAAACTGATGCTGTTTTGGCTTCGGAGGATTTAATCTTATAATTCATATACACCATGAAAATAACAGAACATGACTTAAGTGCTTGGTGATTTCGCTTGAGTTAGTTATTTAAGACAGGCAAATACCATTTAAGTTTTGTTTAACTATTAAGTTGTGATCCTGTACTAGTAAAATTGACTGAAGAGCGGTAGATACAACTGCAGTCTAAATTGAAATTTTTTCAAATTGCCATACCTTGAGAGGGCAGTCTTGACTGTACCTCAAGATGAAAAGATAATACAGTGATGGGCTGTTTGTATAAATAAGCATCCTGGTGATTTTTATAATGGGATTTTTTTTTTAGTAAAACTCCTTAAAATTACATGGCTGCTAAATGATCAGAAATGAAATGTTCTTGCTGCTGATTGCTTGTCCTGGAATCATTCAAGAGGATCAGTGTTTCTTCAGCTATAAAACTGTTTAGGTTTTTCCTTTTACCTAAAAGCAGTTCATCTAAATGTTGTCTGATACTGCATTCGAATGTGGTTATCTAGTCCTCTTCAGAATTCATCGTAAACACTTGTCTTACAAATTCTTTTCCTAAGAATGACAAAATCATAATTGGCTTGTGTTGTGAGCATGCATATGAAGTAAATTTTCAGGTATTCAGTTACAAGTTAATTTTTTTGGCAATTTAAAATTAAAAATATGATATACAAAGCAACTTTGTAAAGTTTCATGTCTTTAAGTATGTGGTGTCATAAATACAGGCAATTTCATAGTGGAATAGTTTGCAAATTGTTTTGTTTTCCATATCTTGCATTAGATAGCAGTACAATAGAATGCTAACAAGGAATGAAATACTGAAATGCTGTTTGTGGTTTTATTCCTTTGTTTCCTTGTTCTTTTTTGCCTCTGTTAACTATGGGAATTTTCATGTTTTGTTATTGTCTGTAGTGGTTTGGTTTGGTCAACATATTTTATTGTTTGTAGAATGGTAGCTGTGTATTGGTGTTCAAGTAGACTTTTTAAGAAAAAAGGAGATTGCTGGATGATTCTGGTTTGTTCAATTATGGTAGTATGGCAAGGAGTTAAAAAACTATTTTTGGCCATTCACGAACATGGTATTTAATGATTTTGTCATCATATGTGGAAAAATAAAACAAATTTTATTGTTTCTAGCATTTATACTTTTCTACTGAGATAACTATGCAAGTCAGAGATAATTTTAATGGTGAAGGTGCTACAAATTTAAAATAATGTCTTTGAGCCCCTTAGAGTTACGCAGTTACGATACTATGCACTGTGTAATCGGGAGAATCATACTTAACTTTTTTTTCTATACTTACATTAAAATTTGGAGATAGATACTAAGAAAAAGCTGGTTATTCCTTGTAAACAGCTGTTTTTTTTTGCCAAAATGTGGTTAATATCCAAATTGTTGTATATTTTGTCACTTTACAAAAATTAACCAGTAACTGGAAGCTTGAACTAACATTTCAGTGTTCAGGTGTTCAGGCAACACGTGTGCGGCCTGTCGTTTGTCCTAAGATACATATACTATTCTTGCTATTAATATGATCTACAGAGCATGACAGTAGTCTGCCATAATTAAAACCAAGAAAACAACAACAACAACTTCTATATGTCTAATGAACTGATTAGAAATAAAACCATCAGTAATATTTGGAATATTACAGTGCCAGTTAAACATTTACTCAGGTAGTTAAGTACAATGATGGTGGTTTGCATTTCATAGTAAGATTTCAAAATTACAGCATCAGTATTGACCTGGAGATTGTTACAGAATAGGAAATCTTCAGGGAGTGCTTAAGCTTGGCAATAGATTTGGTTAATATAAAATAGTAATTAATTTTGTTTAGCAATAATATAATAAAAACTGTATGCCACTTTAATATCACTTCTCCTTTTTCCTTACATGGCAAAATCAGATATTCTAAAGGTGCAAACATTTTTTAAGAAGAATTATTTAAAACTATATGGTTTTGTCACTATAGAGATGTTTCATATAGATTGATTTTGTGTACTGCATCATTATATTGGAACTGCTTATAAAACTGAGACTTGGTATACAGGCTCTGCAATATTTCAAAGACTTGTCAGCAGGTGGAGCTCAGTGCCAGAAGACTAGTTATGACTGAATATTCAAAATTTTTCATTATTACATATGTTTAGAAAAGGTATATGAGACACAGAAAAGTGGAGGAAAAAATGTTTGTTCTCATCTGTCTAATATCTAAATTATCTGAAATGGTGTTTTGGTTTTGTTCTGATTTTTTTGAGTTTTTTTTTTTTTTCAAATAATAAAATACAGCTGTAACGTAGAAAGAACCTAATGTATGGTCTTCAACAGCATGTAAGCCAATTAAAACAGCTGTGCAGCTATAGTGCCTATGGAACAATAGTACAAAGTCACTGTTCTTTCTCCATACACACTCCTTAAAGAACTTCCAGTTCAGCTTGTTTAGGATGGAAGGCTCTGGAATGCAGATGAGTCAGGAAGGACACCATAATGTCTCTGGTAACATGAACTCATAAAAGGTACACAGGACAGAAAGAAGCTGAATCAAATCATCATGATATCATGATGCAGCCAGTGGGATGTATCTAACTATTTATGCACCATTCCAGGAGAGTGCCATGCTTAAAACGGTACACAGTGGTGTAACAGAAAATTGGTATTAATATGAGATCTTACGTTTCTGAATTTCTGTTTTATCTGTTTTAGCAGAATTATCCAAAAGGGGAAAAAAAGCTCACTGCATATCTAATTGGTTTTACTATTTGTTACTCCTTTTTAAAAGACTTCAGAGATCCTATTCTCAGTGATTGCTTTAAAAGTAAGAGAAGCAGCTTTTGGTGAAGCTTGTGTTAAATTAAAAATGTGTTCTCAGTGGTTATGGAAGAAAAAATACTAAATGCATGAAGCAGTGCTACAGTGCTAGTTTCATTCTTTGTGAATTATTCTAGAAGTACCTTTTTATTTTCCTAATGTGAATGCTTTGTATTTCCATCCCTGCTTTCTAGAATCCATGACTCAGTGCTCCTTCTAATAATGTGATCAACAAACCAATAGTCTTAGGGTCGTCTTCTTCAGGATTGAGTTTGAGGCAAATGTTTTCAGGATTCTCACTCATATCATAATTGACAAATTTAATCAATTTGTACATTTTGAATTTTTTAAAGTCACTTACATAGATCCGAAAGAGCATTTACAGGAGTTGGTTATGTGATTAAAGATGCTTCATTAAATGCATTTTAGATAATGTATCATAAGGCCCTGAAACATAATCTGCTGGGAGATATACCAGCACTCTAGGGGGTCTCCTTTTCCCATACTGTCTCGGGCTATATAGGATCTTTATTTGCAAACAGATGCAGGGAAATCGTTAGCTTCTGTGGCAGCCCGTTGCAGCAGTAACAGAAAGCTTGATGGTAGAGATAAAGTTGTTTTTTTTTTTTTTCTTTCTTACTGACTCAGGAGAATTGAGGAATTCCTATGCTTTGTAATGTGTTGCCAAACAGCTCCCTTGTTTATCTGCCTGTGTAAGTAATACTCTACTAATTTGTGGCTTATGACATTTATATAAAACTAAGCTTATATGAAGCATATATTAGGAAGTGGTAGGGGAAGCCCTTCACAGTTATTTGATTTCTGTTATTTATAAACCTTGTAGACTTCCACTGTGCTATTCCAAGATTTTAAGTTCCTTTTAGATAGAAACAGGGCCAAAGTAAGTCTGTGCAGCATTGGTATCCTTAGGCTTTCTCTTATTTTTGTCTCAGCAGAGGAAACACTGCCAGTGCAGTCATGTTGTAGAAATTGTGCCTATTAATTCATAAAGGACTTGGCAATAAACAGTTGTATTTGTTGGATGCCTGAACAGCTGAAGTTCAACTGAGTGATCTTTGGTTTGGGCCACTTTCCAAGCTGGCTGGCTGGGACCTGCGTTTCTGGCTTACAGCCAGAACTTAACATGGAGCAAAAATGCTCCAAATGTCAGTTGCTTCTAGGAAGTGTGGAGGATGAACTCAGTTCCTCTTGCTCCCAGAGTGAGTATGTTCTAGTTTCTGTTTCTTCCCTTAGTAAGTCCTACTTGCCTGACAGACATACATCAGAGGAAGAGCAATCTAAAAGGAGGTACTAAGGTAATAGACAGATAAACTCTGTCATACTACGTCCCACGTGGGTATTACTGACTGATCCAGAATTTACAAGATGGGAGACCAATGGAGCTGTCAAGCCTCTTTCCAGTGAACATGCCTAGAAACTTCTAAAGTAAAAGATTAACCTGACAGTAATCTTTTCATAGACTAAGTCTCAGATATTATGTATTTCTTAAGGTTAGCATATTATCAGTCAAAAAGTGTTGAGTAATAGTTTAGTCTTGGGGAAAGGCAAAATTAGCAATGTGAGCGAACTTTGGGAGGAATTGAGGGAGGTGGCTCGTTCAGAGTAAACAAAACTCTGAGAATATTTTAAGTGCAGAATTAGTTTACCCTCTCCATATGAAGGAGAGTATATGTACTTGAGATAAGTACATATACTTCTCTTGAACTGCCAAAAATATATCGAGAGCTTTCAATTTTCCTTGAGGAATAAGGCTTCATCATGGTAGTGCTGCAGCATTGCATACCCACTGGGGATTTGTTATTTCAGTCAAAATATTCTCTGTGAATTAGGAAAGCTTCACTCACAAGTTTCCCTTTGAAAAGAAATCACATACTGGTATCCGGCATATGTTTCAGTGTGTGTTGGAAAGTTTGTCTGTGTGCTGGGAGGAAAGTAGTAATTCTTTGCCAGAATTATCACCATTGGCTTTGTGCATCTTTTTCATAGCGATGGGCCTGAATTAGTGTGGTTATTAACTTCTCATAGCCTCTAGGCAACACACAGGAAATAATGTGATAGAATCTGGCTGCTTTAAATCATCTCTTTCCTTTTTTCTTTTCTTTTTAAATGGCTGGTTAAAAATACCCTTGTTCTTAAAGGCAATTATTATGCTTCTAAAAGTCTTCAAATCTGCTATAAAATATTTCTTGGAATTAGGATTTATGATTTTAATCTAGTGCCACTCATAGTTTATTGCCAGATTTGAAGCATATGATTTTATGGTTTGCTTTGTGGCTTCTGCTCTTTTCTGCCATGTGAGGAAGCTTTTACCTGCTACAGACTGAGTAATCAGAATGGCAATCTAATTCATTTTTCAGAGCACTCCCCTTAAGATACAGACCAGATCATTTTTTATTCTCCTTTTTATGTTTTACTGTTGGTGATCTTTAACAGTGGGGTAAACGAAATAGCATGTTTCAGATGTCACTGAGCTTTTTTCTTTGGGTCATCCTGCAGTAAGATAGATGCAAAATATTTCTGGTCAACTTGGGATCCAGGTGCCTGAAGAGCAACATTCATGTCATTTTTAGATTTCATAAGGTATCCTGCCTGACATCAAGCTGTGACTCATGTCTGTCAGTACCATGTAGATGTCTTGCATAACCTAAGCCATAAAGAATACTCGATATTAATATCCGAACAGGTGAAGCCCGCTTTCCAACAGACACTTGGAAGGTCTTGGCTCAAGAAAGTCTTTAATGGTAGGGAAAGTGAAAGTCCCATGTGAGGTGTGATAGTCACTGTAATGCAGTCAAAAATTTCCAGTATTACTTATCTGAACTTTTTTTAGGGAGGTACAGAGACAGGCCACAAGAAACTTACCTTTATTTGACTGTTGTGTTAGGGTAGTGTGAGAAGGGCAATAACATTTGCATGAAGATAATAGTAGATATCTATGAGTTTCTGAAACTAACATCCTTATCCCAAGAAGATGCTTGGAGTATCACAGCCAAGGTGCATGGAAATACGACATTCTTGAAAAATGATTTAAGGCCTTTACTTTTGGGGCACTGTTGAACTCTGATGAATTACTTCTATTTTTAATCAAATAACATTCCCGATCTGTAACATTGTATGGGTCAAAAGCAGGTTTGTTTTCTGCCAAGTAAGTTTTTTAATCTTTTTTTTTTTTCTTTTTTTCTTCCAAGCTTCTTTTTTTCAAGCAAGAGTTTGTTGTCTGGAAACTGGTTTGTAGCTCTGTAAACCTTAAAAAAACCTGAAATGAAAAACCGAATTAGGGATGGAATAGCTAAGAATGACTTGCTTGCCTCTAGGTTTTCCTTAGTCTCACTCAGTGCATTTAATAAAAGACATTTGCTAATAAAAAAGGAAATGCCCTCTTCCAGAATGTATTATGATTCTCTTGGCTGCAGGGAAAGCAGAGGAGGTTGTTCTGGGGAAAAAAGTTCAAATCTAACATCTGTGAGATGCTGAATTTATATCATCTCTTTACCAAGTGCTCCTAACTGGTCCTTTGGTTCCTAATCAGCATTTACTTGAGCAAGTAAACTTTATAGTCATGTAATTTCTTTACTATTAACCCTTTTAGAGAGTTATTAAAACCGGTTGGAAAAGGTATTTCATTGGACTTCTTATGAACATTTGGCAGCTTTTTTAAGTTTCATGAACACAACATTTTGAGAGAAATAAGATTATAGATATTTCCTGTCTTAGTGTATCACAGGAATTCGTGATATATGTGAATCAAATCATGGGGAAAAAGTCTCCTTGCTTGCTTTCTTTGAGATTCGATTGCACTTGAAAATCTCCTCACATAGGCAGTATCCAGAGATATGGTAGGAAATGAGTCCTAAATGGTTGTTAGGGTGCAGCAAGGGCTAACTGCTCGAAGAGGAGGGGTAATCCAGGAGATGAGGGCAACCCCAAGCTGGGCAGTGCCTTCACTGATGGGTTGCCATCCCACAGGGTCTGGGCACAGGGGCAGAGATGCTGACAGGGTCCATGGGCAGCTCCAGAGACAGCAGAGCAATGAATCAGGACTAGGAGTCTAGTCAGGAGCAAATGGAAAAGGGGTCAGAGGCAGGGCTGAAGACAAGACTATAACATGTGTCCAAAGTATGTCCAGAACACAGGACCAAACACAGTACTGAAGAAAGCTGCGACATAGGTATGAAAGATCCATCCACGAGGCAGGGCCAGAGACAAAGCTGGAGACGGGTACCTATGATACAGCTCAGGCCAGGACTCGATGCTTAGGGCTGAGCTGAAATGGGGCTGGTGGGCCCTTAAGCAGGGGTGGTGTGAATCTCCAAGTGAGGCTGATCAGGGCCACTGAAGCTTAGTAGTGCCTTCAGGACCCTGACATTGATATTCTAATGGATGCTTCCTTGCTTGCTGAATGAAGTAACTAATTTATTGCTCTGTAGATTAGTTGAATGAGAGGATAAGAAAATGGATCCAATTTGACAATTTCAAGATGCGTGTGCTGTTTTACAGGTTGTCAGTGTTAGTATAATTCCATGAGAGAGAATATTTCCGTGAGACTGTAGCTTTGCCTTTTTCAGCACATGTTGTCACAGTGATGCTTGGGTGTTAAGTCAAAGCATAAATAGTACAGTCAAGAAAAATACAGGATACAAGTCATATAGCCTAAGAATTTAAAGAATTAGGAGCTATATCAGCAAATCTTTGGTTTTGATGTACCTCAGAATTACTTGTTTTATATCCAGATCTTGGTTTCAAGTACTGAGATGAAATAAAATCACTCAATGTTTGGTTTTATATGTAACATAAACTTCAGTCATTCTCCCTTTAAATTAATTTTACCTAGTTTTGCCAAAACTTTGTGGCAATGAGAATTTTCGTAATGGCTAACATAAGTGAAATTATCTCACTCTGGAAACCTATATTTAGCATTTACTAAGTGAATGAAATAAAAATGAAAACAAAAAACTGAAGGTAGGAGAGAGAGAAATGGAAATTTGAATATATTGGGGCAGGGGAGGAGGGCTAAAATTGCATGCCTAGCAGTCTTGACAATTTCTGTATTATGGTAACCTGAAGTTTTCATCTTCTGTGCTAGCAGCTCACTAGAACAGTCACACTTGTTGTTATAGTGAGTTCATTCTGGGTGAGCAGAGAATGTCACAATACATGAGAAGCTGATTGACTAAGCAGGCATTACACTGAGGTGACCGTATACCATTGTACTAAACCAGGATGTGAATTTTGTAATAATTTTAAGCGAGCAAAGATATATTCAGAGTTCTTCTAAAAAACCCCCAAAAAAGTTAAAAAATAATTTCTGGGTAAAAAAAAAAGAAACTTTTAGGTACCTGAATCTTTCATTAGTCTGAAAGAAAAGCCCTAGTCCTCAAGGAAAATGAAGGTTCAGAACAGCTGATAGAAATTAATTTTTCTTAAGTTAACTAGTTTGCTGTAAAAGTTAGCTGCTATTATAGTATAAAGTGGAGATGTTGTTATCTCTGTGGAGGGGGACAGAAAGGCAAACCTGCAGGTGGGTATTGTGAGCATTTTCTACCTAATAGGATCTTATTACAGTGTAATTTTACTTGTTTAGTGATCACTGATGCAAGTTCCAGGCTACAGTAATATGTGCCAACTACATAAGTGCCATTAATGGAGGGATGATTTGTCTTCAAGTAATTTTTGTATGGGGCAATAAAGTAGCTTTTTGAAAAATGTGATTGTTTTCTTCTAAGGCTGCTCTTGGTGGGGTAGCATCCCCTTTAAGGTTGCTAATGTGATTGCTAGGAGAGCTATACTAACAGTCAGTGTGGTAGCATCCAAAGCTGTGGCTTTTGTGTGATTGATCTGTTCAGTCTGTGGGGTTTGTATGTATCATTTGTAAATTAGCACTGTATGGATCGTTGTATCTACAGTTTGATCTTGGCATTGAAGTGTCTCAGGAACAGTTGATAATGAAATGTAGCTTTGTAACATATGATGAAAATTAGTGACAAAATAAGTATTTTCAACCCAGATGACTGAAGCGTCATCTCAGTTACTTTCTTCAACATACTTATTAAGACGTTGTCGCATTGAGTCATATATAACTGTACCCATAATCTGTAGAAATTACTGGGGCAAAATAAGTTTCTTCTGTAACAGAGAAAGCTGGTCTTTGATTGGGCAAGCAGTTTGAGGATGCTTAATAGGTACTACCAATGAGCTTTGAGGAGAGACCCCTTGGTTGGCCAGTCCCCTTTTAACAAGTAATGACTGAAAGAAGTGAAAGACTCCTTCTGCTGACCATTGAGTGTAACAACTCAAAGTCTTTTTGTAATTCTGCAGGAGAAATGCTACCTAATTTATTTTGGCACGTTCTGCTAGATAAAATTTATGAACTTCAGCTTGGATAGGATTGAAATCTGTTACTCTCTGGTACCACTACTGAGACTTGCACACTGAGTCTTTACTACTTGATGTCTGTATTTTCAGAATAGTCTTGTTTGTGTTTATGATTTATACAGCTGTGATCTGAGTGATGACATGAGTTTAGTGGACCATAGGCTTTACTCAGAGTAGAATTTGAACACTCCTTATATATTGGGTTTGCATTTTTGTTCTTCTGTTGTTTGAATTGGCAGATATTTGTGGTGGTGTTTACTTCACGTGTAAAAATGTCAAACACTGTGTTGGTTTGCTGTTTCCCTTATTTGAAAAAGTAGTGGGTATTTGTGTATTATGCATGTCTTTTCTGAACAAGAATACTAGTATATTTCCAGTAGTTACACCAGTATATATTATTTATAGAAACAAAAGCTTAATTTTCCATTTGCGCCCTACAAAAATTACTCATTAAGCCTACCTCAGATATACTGCTGAAGTTGTGTGTTGCAGCTGTCATAAAGTTGCTCTATCATTTTATCTGTTAATACGCAAGCTGATTTTGTTAGTAAACTGAAGCAGGGGTCTGTGAAAACCAAAAGAAACCTCACATTCTGACGGAGCTAGCTGTCAAACAGAAATACCTGATCAAATTTGAATCTAGTCATACTACAAAACCTTTCTGGTTATGAAAAGATCAGTTGTATTCTTTAATGCAGCTAATGGAAACACGGATCTGGCTAAGAACCTGTTGTGTCCCATCTATCCCATCCCAGCTATTCGGGGTTAACTCTGTGAAGCTTTGTTTTACCGTAATAAAACAATTGTATCCTGTTTTGAAAATCATATTGTGAGAGGATGCAATTGCCCGTCCATAATTAATGACAAGATTTACTGCGGTAAGAAAAAGGCTTTACGTTCTGTCAGATCATATAACATGTGTAATGCTGTTTCACGTCACTTGGCGTAGCGTTTTCCAGGGTGGCTTCTTTAAAGCCAGTCAATGTGTCAATTAGAGCCAGTCATCGAGTCATAAGAGGGATCTTCATTGGTAGGTGCCAGTTTTTGGGTCATGGTGTGGAGGAGGTAGAATCCAGCAAATGTTACCTTAAACCGGTCAGAACATTATGATAATAAACTTACAGACAACACACATCTGGTGAGTTCATGTAGTGGGTGACTGGGCCTCTAGAAACTTCCTTTGAGGTTAGAGGAAAACTTGGGAGTGTCATCCCCCCCACCCCTCACCCCTATGGAGTAGTGTCTTCTGTAGGTTGGCATGGACCTCTGCTAAAGCTGGGTTGCAAGTCCCTGCCTACAATGCGGGAGTCCGCAGCTATTGAATATTTAGTTCTTGGTGTCTTGTGAACCCTGGGAGGACTTATGGTTACTTGTGGATTTTGAGGTCATGCAACATAGAGAGGATGTTCTTGTTCTCTGTTCCTTCCTTACATGTTGACTTCTGGCCGCTGTTGGCCTAGCAGCTGTTGGCACTTCAGGGTATAGCTGCTTCAACGTCTATAATCCTTTCCCAGGGTCCAGACTTTCTTGGGCTTGAATGCTTAAAATCTGGACTCCACCACTAGATTTGTCAAACACATTTCTTTAGCAGGCATTACTGTGTGTTATCTTTGACTAAAAAGCAACCAAATCCAAACTACAGCTTTTTAAATATATATTTAATGAGATCTGTAAAGCCTATGTCATTCCTTCTGTTACCGAGTAATGCATTCTAATTAAAGTAATTGACCTGTATACTAAGTGCAGTCATTAACAGCACGCTGTATTCAGTTCATGCTATGTTTCTAAATACTGTATTTGGATATCTTTTGGGCTGCATAACCCCCAGCTGGCACAGTGCTCTGTTTGTTGGCTGATGTACAGACTACTTGCTCCTGTAGCTTTAGTTTTCACTTTTTGCAGCTGGTACAGCATCCAGTTAGTTGCTGGAGTTTTCTATCTGTGTCTTCTCCTTTGGATACAAAATGCTGAACTCTAAAGAGATGCAGTCCTCCTTAGAAAGTATCTTTTTGGAGGGAACCTTTGCTTGAGTTGAGGACAGGTGAAAGTTTGTTTTCAGTATCTTCAGGAAGAAACCCACAAACTGCCCTTCTCATTGACCCCTTACCTTTGCTCTGTATTCACTGTATTTTTCTGGAACATCTTTTGACTAGCCTTTATGGCAGCAATAATTCACCTGCTTGTAGCTCATAGCTGTAACTTTTCTCTTTGCTGCCTTCTAATCCCCTCCCTACAAACTGCCAGGCAGATTTGCTATATGACAACATACTACATCAGGATACTGCTGCCATTGTAGTCAATGGGACCAGAGGAGATTTGCCTATGCACATCAGGAATAAAGGATTGAAAATGATTAGTGGTTTGTGCCTTGCTGAAATGTGTCTTGGCTTCCTATGTGGAATTTTGGAGGTTTAAAATAACCAGAACACAGATTTTGATAGTAATGAGAAAAGGAGAATGGTTTGTGTTTCTTAGTCTGCAAGGTATGTAAGTATACGTAAATTTCTGGCAAGCCTATTACTGTTATTTTAAGTTTGTGGTTAGTAAAGATAATTTCCAGTTCCAGGTGGCATTCTTTAGCATGTACACTGCTCTTCAGGGATTCACCAACATGCCCGTGGTAGCTGTGGGTGATTTTCATTGTTTCCTTACTTCAGCTACTGACCGTTGCAGAGACCATTAGGAATTGAGGGGTTTTGGCCATTTTCTGCAACACTTTTGATGTTCAACAGTCCGCATTCTCACATAAAAAAGCCTGGAAGTTGTATTTATATCTGCTGAATCTTCTGGGTTCATTGTGTGGTGCACTGTATGCATGGTTTGGTACTTCAGCCACCTGCGCTGTGAAATTGTTCATGCCTCATGTGAAGTGTAGCCTACAGGTTCTTCACCTGTGGCTTTGTATTATTAGCCCATATAGCTGTCTTTCACCAATTTTTCTTCTGTTAAATTTACCCTGTTTTGATGGCTCTCTTGAACATAGGTAAGCAGGGATGATTCTACCTCCTCTTGTTAGATCAGTGGTTGTAATGAAGTTCTGTTAGTCATAGAATGGTTTAGGTTGGAAGGGACCTTAAAGACCATCTAGTTCCAACCCCTCTGCCATGGGCAGGGACACCTTCCACTAGACCAGGTTGCTCAAAGCCCCATCCATTCTAAATCTCCCCTCTTCCAGTTTGAAGCCATTACCCCTCGTCCCATCACTACATGCCCTTGTGAAAAGTTCCTCTCCAGTTTTCTTGAAGGCCACCTTCAGATACTAGAAAGCTGCTATAAGGTCTCCCTGGAGCCTTCTCCTCTCCCAGCTGAACAACCCCAACTCTGCCAGCGTGTCTTCATCGGAGAGGTGCTCCAGCCTTCTGATCATCTTTGTGGTCCTCCTCTGGACCCGCTCCAATAGGTCCATGTCTTTCCTGTGCTGAAGACTCCAGAGCTGAATGCAGTACTGCAGCTGGGGTCTCATGAGAGTGGACTAGTGGGTCAGAATCACCTCTCTTGACCTGCTGGCCATGCTTCTTTTGATGCAGCATTGCCAGCTCATGTTGATTTTTCTCAGCAACCAACACCCCCAAGTCTTTCTCCTCAGGGCTGCTCTCAATCCATTCTCCACCCAGGCTGTATTTGTGGATGGGATTGTCGCAGCTCACATGTAGGACCCTGCACTTGGCCTGGTTGAACTTCATGAGGTTGGCATGAGCCTGCCTCTCAAGCCTGTCCAGGTCCCTCTGGATTGCATCCCTTCCCTCCAGCATGTCGACTGCTCCATGCAGCTTGGTGTCGTTGGCAAACTTGCTGATGGTGCACTCCATCCCAACATCCATGTTGCTGCCAAAGATGTTAAAGTCCTTAAATAATATTTATCAGTTTGAAGAGTCATGTATTAACTTTTTTAAAAATTAATCTATCTACTGGCCACCTAAAACTTTTCCATTCCATTGAGGAAGTGCTATTATGGAATATTGTCATTTGTTAACAAGTGCCAAAACCACTGTCTGTCTTTATACTTTTTGTGGAAAAATGAGTGTATGAAAACTTCGGGACGTAGAATTTATTTTCTACACTAGTGTCCATCTTCAGTGGAGGAAAACTGATCAGTTGGTTTTATCACAATTTAGTCAAATAGAGATTAAGTTTTGCAAATACTAATAATGCAGCATAACGTGTGTACTTAAAGAAATAATTTCTTCCAACACCTCATTAAGAATTTTCTTCCTAGCTCAGGTTTTGGTTTTTGTTTTTTAACTTAAAAGGGGGATGACAAGATCAATCTCTGTCTGTGTGTCTGTATGTTTATAACCAGTTTTAAAACATATTTCACATTGAAGACTTCATTGCTTCAAATGACAGTTGTAGTGTTGATCTTGATTACAACTCTGGAACAGCAACACTAGCATTACTGTATTTCTCTGTTCTTCTGTTGAATTTGGGTCATACATGCCTGAAACTATTCCAGCTGGATGTATACAGTAATAAAGTACAGAATAAAACTAATGTCTTTGCATCAAAAATGGTCCTAAGAATTTTTAACTTTAAATGATTTGTGGATGCATTTTTATTTCTAGCTAATAAAGCATATGCTTTTCACAGAATCACAGAATGGTCAGGGTTGGAAGGGACCTCTGGAGATCATCTAGTCCACCCCCCCGCCAGAGCAGGGTCACCTACAACAGGTTGCACAGGACAGCGTCCAGGCAGGTTTTGAATGTCTCCAGAATGGGAGACTTCACAACCTCTCTGGGCAGCCTGTTCCAGTGCTCCACCACCCTCAAAGTAAAGAAGTTCCTCCTCATGTTAAGATGGAACTTCCTATGTTCAAGCTTGTGCCCATTACCCCTCATCCTATCAATGGGCACCACTGAAAAAAGACTGCTCCCATCCGCCTGGCATCCTCCCTTCAAGTATTTGAAAGCATTAACAAGATCCCCCCTCAATCTTCTTTTCTCCAGACTAAAGAGACCCAAATCCCTCAGCCTCTCCTCATATGAAGGATGTTCCATAGGCATCTGACAAACTGTAATATTTAGGTGATGGAAATATAAATTTTCTTCACAGTTGGTTTGCTTTGCATGTTTTGTGATCTCTTAACATTTTTTCTCTAACGTATTTTGAGCTTGATGTTGTTTTTTAAATTTGTTATATTCTTGAAATTTCAAGTCACATTCATGAAATCTCACTGGTTCACTGATTTGTTAGTCTGATGTTGTTAGTATACATAACTGCCAAACCACAGGTTTCTAGGCTAAAAATTGTATCTGGCTTAGGAAGATGAAAATGTTTGGAAACAGGGAGAGTATTTGAAGAAACGTAATAAATTTCCATTCCGTTTGTATACTCTTACCTCGCATCCATTCTTGACTGTCGTTCAGCTTATTTTGGTCACTTCTTACCTGGAAGTAAGTGGCAGTAGTTCATTCGCTGCCTTTTGGCTTGTTGTGATTCTTGGTTTTCTCGAGCAGCAGCACAGCCTGAATGTTGAACAAGGTGTCCTGGCAGATGGTGACTTTGACCAGCAGCTAGTTCATCATCTTGATTTTTTGGTTTGTGAGCTGCCAGAGGATGTGAGAAGATGTGGGTTTTCTTGCTTTTGTGAACACTAGGTACTGCAGTACAACTGGGAGCACTCAGTGTAGTCTGGTTTATGTTCTCCCATTGTAATTTCATGATCTTACACAGGATTATAGCAAGAGAGGCCTTGTGTCTGTATTTGGGCATCTGCTTACTGTGATGTGGCAATGACAACCAAGGAGGAAAAGGATTATGTTATGACCAGGTACTTCCTTTTCAGCTATAGCAAGAACTGTACAAACTGAAATTTGATCATTTTTGATTACTTGAAACTAGTAAAGTGATAGTGTAAGAATTAATAAAATGTTTGTACATTCAGTTAATAATAGCATTATTGATTAATAACAGTGCTCTTGAAATTAGTGAAACAATTAATATATGAACATTTACTTACCAGCCTGATGTTTTTGTAGGACAGAAACCTTCATTTTCCCCGTTACATATTTCCCTAGTTACATAAGGTAATGGCATTTAAACCTTATTTTTCAAAAATATGTACTAATTCTAAATTTACCTTTAAGCTTTCAGAAATCTGAATTGGTTTGTTAAATTGCCTTTATTGAAAAAAATTCTCCCTTATTTGGCATCATTATGCAATCAGTGGATGGAGATGTTTTAGGATGTGTAGTTGTACAGATAGATGCGTTGAGCAAAGCAGGAATTCCTTACTGAATTTCAGGCGCCTCTCTCTCCCTTGGAAAAGCTTTTGTCTGGCTAGTTTTTCCTTCCTCAAAAATAGCCATTAGACAGGATCTTAGTGCCTCAGCTTAGGTACCGTACATTCAGTCATCTTCTCTAGAGCATAATTGACATTCTTGATGATAATTAGGTGAAATCAAAATCCTATCTTTTTTTAAAATAGAAAGGCTGTTTAGTATATAATAATTAAAATGTACCATGTCGCTGGAAGCATTATTGCTAGTCCCCATTAAGAGGTACTCTACTTTCTTTAAAGACCTCTAAAACATATTTGCATGTTTGGAAAATTTACTAATCATTTCAAAGATGAAGGTGACATTTCCCTGACATTTCATACATATCTTGAAAAATTGGTCCTCAGAAACTCTAATTAAAACAGAAAACGTAGTGCAGACAACTTAACTGCACGTTCTGTTCTGATAGATAGTAATTCAAAAAGAAAGCAAAGGGTCAATCATAGTATTC
>VZSZ01004950.1:87494-118751 GCA_013398815.1 Ibidorhyncha struthersii
AGTTTATTTACACAGAGTGTTTGCTAAAATCTGAGGCTTTCCTAAGTAAAATCTGTCAAAGGCTTTCAGGTTTTTGTCTCCAAATAGTTCATCAATTAATGCTCGCTCTTATTGCTGTTTCCCTGAACAAAAAAAATTACCTTCTAGCCTGTGTTGCACCTTCAAGATTCTGGTATATAGGTAATTATATGCTTATGTTGCACCTTCAAGATTCTGGTATATAAATAATCATATGCGTATAAGTAATTCCAAGAGCAAAAAACTTTATTTGGAAATAAAATATTTTTTGATACTAAGTTGAGAGCATTCCTTGACTTGTTAGTTATACATACTATTTCTAACAGTCTTTTTGTTTTTTAATATTGGCATCATATTGTGTAATGACATTCCTGCAGACCAGACTGTAGTAACAGTGCTTGATTTCACATATACCAGTAATGAACCACTCAAAATAAGGTCTAAATGTTCCTGAAGATACCAGATCACTATTTACTTAGTGATCAAAACCCAAAAATATGCTAGAAATTTTCAGGAAAGGAACAGAGAAGACACTACATTACTGTATAAATTAATGTGCATGTGCTTCCCAAATGCCATAGAACTGCAGAATAATTTAAATTGGAAGAGATCTCAGGGAGGCCATCTGGTCCCACGTCTTGTTCAGAGCAGTGTCATCTTTGATGTTGTATCAGGCTGCATAATGCCTTGTTGCAGATGAGGTTCTAGCAGTTCATTGTGATTTTTTCTTTTTGGTATCTAACTGGAATTTTTCTTGATGCAAACTTTCTGTTGCTGCTTGTCCTGTTGCTGTGTCCCACCTAGAAGGGTCTGGCTCCATGTAACCACTTTTTTTTTTCAGCTCCCTATGTTACAAAATCGATGTAGGAGAATTCAGAAAAGCAAAATAATGCTCAGATATGTGGAGGAGCTTCTGTAGAATAAATGAGTAAGTAGATTGGGCTTTTAAGACTTGAAAAAGCAGACAAGGGAAATGTGATAAAGATGAATACAGTGTGTTGGGGGCTGTTGGCCGACATGGAGAAGGTGAGTAGGAAATAATGGTTGTTCATTATCTGTTCAGAAGGAGGAAGTAGGGGCAGTCAAATAACCACAGTAGGCAGATGATTCAAAGCAAGCAGACAAATGTGAACATGTTCTTCAAAAACATGTAATTAAGTTGTGCAGCTAGTTACTACAACAGTGGGTTGTAATAGTTTATATAGATTCAGAAAGCAGCTGAGAAAGACTTGTAGAAGGAAAATCCCTCTGTGACTGTTATGTGTCATCTTACATCACATCTTTCTTACACTACTAAGGTAGAGCTTATACCACAGAACTTCAGAGGACAAAGATGTGCTCTGAAGAATTATCATTCTCCTTTTCTTACAGGCCGTTAGTCCACTTGAATGGCCTGGGACGTATTTTTGGTCTGAGAAAACAGAGCTGTTCTTAAATTTCACACCAGTAAGTCTTGTTTTTCAGGCAACCTCCTGCAATTCAGAAGGTGGAACATTAATTTACATCCAATTAAGTGTTTTACAATATGTGTATGTCAATTATGCATCATTTCTGCTGCTTTGGAAGGTGTTGTGTTTAAAACAGAAAATGTTACCTAATCAAAAAGTGATTTTTGAATAGCTGTGTTGTTTAATTGTTTTCACTGTGTACTTGAGATATTTTTAATCAGCTTTGAATGTTTTAATTTTTAATAACTCTGTTACATCTTCATGGCTTTGCACAGTGCTGCTCCCAAGTCTAGATATCTACAATAGCAAACTAATATAATTCCTGTGAAGGTGCTCCGAAGATAGATGATCTGCTCAGCTCAAACAATCAGCTCGTATTCAGCCAGTAACTCATTCCATGTGTGAGTGCCATGTAAAAATAAATACCCTGTTTTGTTTGTCAAAGATAGCATGATTCTTCATCTGGTTTTCTACATGTGGTCTTTGTGAGCTACCCAGTTGTGTCATGGATGAGGGAAAAAAAAATAGATTTTTTGGGTATGATATTAGTCTTATTTCTGAAATGAAATCGTAGACTTCAGGGACATTAGGAATGTTCTATTTTATGTTGAGATTTTAATATGCGTCAGCATATATGTCACCTTCAGTATGTGCTAATACTAATAAAACAGACAAAGTTTTTGTGGTTAGTATATCCATTCATCAATAGGCAGGACTGAGTTACTGCCACAGTCTAAGTTTATTACATGTTTTGGGGGCCTGTCCAAAATAAGTTTTAATCTCCACTGCTGATGTGACTAATGCAGAGGATCATTTTCAGAAAATTAGCTTCTCTACAGCTTCTTTGAAGAATTCTTGCTTATAAATCACAAAACTCCATTCTCATGCCAGACATCTATAGCCTTTTGAAAGAAAGAAAAATTTTCTTGTTCTCCCCATAATCTAAATTTGAAGCCTTAAGATGAATGTTGTTCTGGCACCTTTTTCATCAGGGAAATCATATCTTCAAACCAGAAATGAAGCTAGCATTTGGTTTATGAAAAGGAGAGCATCTTAATTGCTCTGGCAGATACTGTCTGATGTCCTTTTAATCTGTAAGTTCATTGAACATATCATTTGCAATAATTACCAGGAATTCCTTCTTTCTGGTTTTATGTTAGAGCTCTTGTACTGTACTGAAATCTTTTTCATCAAAATCTCTGAGGATCAGTTCCCTAGCCAAATCTCAGAAACAGTACTATCATGCTCATCTTTTAGGTATCACTGATTATGTTCTTCTAATTGAAATCTCCTTTTCTTCTGAGAATGTTTTCTCTTTCAGTTGGAGAGTCCTCCTCATATTTCCTCTAAATTTCCTGTAAAGGTTCTCTGATTTCATGTGCAAGTCCACTTTCAACTTCTGTATCCATGCTGATGGTTCGTATCTGACCCATTACACGGTCTTTCTTTGAATGGAATAATACTAAAGTATGGGCCTATTTATATCACCTATATGTACACATCTGGCTAGTGTTTTTAGCAATATTCAACATATGCTGCGTTGTCAGTTGTCTTTCTTAGTGCTGATCTTCCACCTTTTCATCGGTAGAGATAGTGTTACTATTTACCTGTTCCTCAAAAGCATTAATTCTGTTTTATCTTTATCTTAGATCACTCCAGCTTCTTACTTCCTTGCTTTTCTAAAAAGAGTACAGATTATTTTTCTTTAATAATAACATCTAAGATACAGCCATTTTTTATGGATTTATACAGCTAAGAAGCTCTTTTGGGCTTTTACATCATGCAGTTCAATTTAAGCAAAGTCTTTTGCCCTGTCTTTGCTTTGTCTTGCTCACGTTCATTCCAAATACCGTTGCGAATATGATTCTTACGGCCTGTCATTTTGATTGTGTCACACTTCTGGGTGTATTATATTATTTTTCATGCACTCTAAGATCTGTGGTGATTTTGCCGAGTGACAGAACTATATTTCTGGCAAAAGGGAGATTTTTGTCCACAAGACCCTAACGGTTGTAGTGCGTGACAACAGAAGATAAATTCTAGTGGAAAATCCATTAAAGTGGACAGGACCTCGTGTTGCACAAGATCCCCAAAGTGAAAATACAAAACACAGAAGCTCAGCTTTCTGTATATCATATATGAAGGTGCACCTGAGGAAATCCTCAAGGAAAATATGGAGGGTTTCACTTGTGTTTTTCAACTGGCCTGAATCCTGCACTTCTTTTTGGGTTCTTGTGCTTTGTTTTTCCTCTCTGCGTCTTGTCAGAAATGAAAAATGGAAAGTAAAATAAAGAGTGCCAGCGTAGGTGTCTTGCCCTATGGCATCTCTTTAAAAGAACTGCAGTAACTGTTTTGACTATTAATAAGGAAAAAGAGATCTGGAATAAAAAGTCTGGCTGAGGCTTATACTACCTGGGAACAGGGTTTCAGTGTTCATTGTTTTGTGGCAAAAGAATTATAACAGTGCTGTGTCCAAAACCAGTTGCTTGTAAAATATGACAGAACATTCTAATCTGATGGTTGCAAGCAGTTGCTATCAATCAGTTTCTCAATAAAAGAGTTACTTGTCTTGGTAAACCTTTTCTGTGTTATTTGGAAATAAAAGCAGTAGTGCTTTGCATTATTTACCAAAAAAGTATAATGACAAGAAGTCCCACCCATAAAACAGCTGTTTGTAATCCTTATAGAAGTTCATCATTCTTGCATCATTCCAGGGTAAGTAGTTGGATTTTCAGCAGGTTTACAAGGTGTACCTGTCCAATGGATAGAAAATTCATGACCTGTTCTAAGTGCCAGTCCCAAGTCTGGTGGAGACTCATTTTAATACAGCTAGTCCTAAAAGGGAAATATCAGTCAATGCATTTTTCATAGTTCCTTGTATGATGTGCTCTCATGCCAGTGGTACATTTAAACACAGTCATAGAAATAGATTAAAAATGTCCTCTTATGACAGTATTTATTTTCATATGTATCTAGCTTCACAATGGTAAACTACAACTTATTCTGCAGTAATTCAGTCATTGCATAAAATATTATGGCCCACAGATTAGCTTTCTTTTTAATAAAATTCGTGTAGTATAAAATAAAGTAAGTGACAAATCATGCTACCGTTTTGCTAATATCTCTGAAAGTAATTCATTTAAATCAAAATGAATCAGCTAATATGTTTTAGTAGCTGCATCGTGTATGCTAGCAAGCCTGCTACTCCATAATGCTCTCTACAGCATCCCTGATGCA
The DNA here is from genome assembly GCA_013398815.1 of Ibidorhyncha struthersii. Lineage (NCBI taxonomy): Eukaryota > Metazoa > Chordata > Aves > Charadriiformes > Charadriidae > Ibidorhyncha > Ibidorhyncha struthersii. The sequence continues at coordinate 92,198 of VZSZ01004950.1, forward strand.
GAACTAATTTCTTTCCAGTGTCCTTCTCAACTCAAGTTTGTTAGTCAAATAGGAACATGTCTTATGAGTTTGTTTGAAGCGTATGTGGTGACTACGTAGCCAGCAGGGTTGTACTGGTTGGTCCGATGTCTGATGCTTGTTGGAATGAGTATTATGTGGAATTATAATAAACGTTTTTTTCCTGAGGACACAGAGAGTTTCTGCTCTCTGTTAGCTTCCTTCAGAAATTTTACATAAGCTAATATCCTGAGATAATCCTTTCATCTACTAAATCCTTTGCTAAATTGTGAGGGCCTTGGCTGAGAGATTCAAAATTTCCTGTGGCTAGGGTGGAGATCACTGAAAGACATCTCTGATGTGTATTTTCTTTTATTTTGGAAAGCGAACTTCCTGACTTAACTACTAAGGCTGTACACACATAGATATACATACACACACACACATATATATAAAAATATATCAAGTAGGTGGGCTGTTCTGGATTATATTCTTATACTAGTTTAGGAAAAAAATTATACCTAATATGCATTAAAAAAATCTCTTCACACTGGTGAATATAGTATTCTCTGTGAAAAACTGGTTTCCTGTAAGATCCTTCTAAAGTGATGTGGATCTGGGCAATCACAAAAAAAAATAAGTAAAAGACCACTGTTGCTTCTCTTCAGTTTTATTCAGGTTGCCCTAAAAATACTTAAACAGAATAAATTAATGCAGTACAGGCTATAGTTGTGTTTGTCATGTGTTTGATAATGCCTGCTGTCCAAATGATGAGTCTTCATTGCTGTAAGATACAGAGTAGTTTCCATATATCAGAGGGAAAGTGCTATGAAAATACTAAACAGTGTTTATAAATGTACTGTAGTTTGAACAGGGCATGCGCTGTATTTTGAAGAAAGTCAAAGTTTATCCCTTAAATCTGCATTTCAGTGCTCATTCTATTTAATGTGACTATTCGCCTCTATATATCATTCGGTGGTGCTCATCAAAGTCCTCTGGTGGGGCCCAGTCCATAAGTCTTTCTGGTACTTTGAGTCAAAAACCCCCTCTTGTTTAAAAAACAGTGTTTGATAAGGAGAAACTGGTGAATGTAGAACCTTACTTGTAGTTTGATGTTGTCATTAGACAAGCACACTATTAGTGTAAAATAGAAAGAAATTTCCTGAGTTTGTTTAAGGGAAGTGTAGAAGAACTAATGCATCTTTTGATTACCTATTTTTTCGTGTCTTATAAAAAATATACATTTAATTACAGTTAAATCTCATGGCTCACTTCTGAAGAGATGTGTGAAATGAGTGGATCATTCCACACCAAGCATGCAAGCAAAATTAGACTCTCTGTCCCCCTGTTGTTAATGAGATTTTTTTTGTGTGTATGTGGGTAGCCAGTTTAATTCATCCATATTATAAAAATAAAAATCAGGACTCAGTATATGAGTTTTTTTTATTATAAGAAAATTAGCTGTCATACAATATTACTTATTACTAATACTACTAATAAAAGGACTAAAAATGTTATTGATGGGTAAGTGGGCACACAGTTAACGAGTATTTCTGTGATAGTAAACTCCCAATTAATGTTTTAACTATTTGACTGGTTTTTGCACTCTTTTTTTCACAGCACACAAATCAAGGCACATTGCAGAATTTTCCTACCAAATAAATAAATTTATTTTACTAAGACAATGTTTAACCTGTATCCTGTAAGCTAAATTGTATTTGGGAGTCGTTTTGAAACACTGGTATATTCTGTATTCAGAGTGAATAGATTTTGTTGCTTCCTTGGAAGTCCTGGAATAAATGGAAGCTGCGTTTATGACATTATCAGATTTTCAGTTTCTTCATTCAAGGGTGTACGTCCAGAACTTGGAAGGATTTTTAATTTGTAACATTACCAAGCAGTTGTAGTCTGTCTCCATTATCAGTTTCTTACAGTTTAGGTAACCTACAGCTAATTAGAATGAGGTTGTTAATGTGTGGTCTCTCTGCTTCAGGTTTAATTACTTTGCAAATACTAATTAAAATATCTTGGTTCTTTGTGGGGGTGATTTACAAGCAATGAATTTAGTTTGTCAGTGTGAAAAATACATTTTTGTACTTTGTGAAAGATTCTGTGATATTGATTTTGAGAGCTGATTGTAAATTAGAGATTAAGAAATACGTAGTCTTTGGATGAAGTTGAGTTATGAGCACCTTGGAACTTACACTGATTTGTGCTGAACGAGGGATGGTTAAAGGCTGTTTCAGTGTTCCAGTTAGAGCCTTCATCTTACAGAATTTGAAATCCAGATGGTGGCTGCACCTATGGTTTATGGTAGTGCCAGAAAAAAACATGGATCCTATAACGTGCAGTGGTTGGTACTAATATTTACAGGTAGTGTATTGTTAGAGAAGAATGTTAATAAAAGGAAAAAAGAAAACCCATAAGGCTAATGTCCATAAGTATTTTTGAGTTTTACTATGTGAGCTAAATTGATATGTTAGCTTAATCCCACTGATGTTGACATTGGTTTGTATCAGAGAGACTTGGCCCCTAACTTTTCTTTAAATCCAGGAACATTCCACATTCTCCAGTAATTCAATTATCATACCAATTTGCTTGTTTTTACTGGAGGTACTGCTTTTTCTCCTAGGACAAGAAGGACAAAGTCTCAAGATTTGACACTATACGTCATTCCATAGCTGGAATTATAAGGTCTCCAAAATCCATGTTGGGCTCGTCGTCGGTAAGTAGTATCAATAATGTAGTGTTATACTACATTCTGTTATTTTTACAGCCTAAGTAGAATTTGGGGCTTTTTTTCTGAAGCATCATGCATTTCTGTCTACATGGACAACAATTACATTAAAATAACATTATAAAAACCCTGTTCTGGTTGATCAGCAGACATGATAGTATCGTGGCATAATAGTATGTAGAACAACTTGTTGCACTTCAGGAAAAAAAGAGAATTTCTACTTTGCAGCTCCCAGACTGGTGCTATACTTTTAAAAGTACTCTTCCCAGTGACTCGGATTTACTGGAAATGCAGTGTATTATGTTATTCTGTAGTAGGTTAGATGGTCATGCATCTTTTACCCATTGTTGCAATAATTACATTCCTCATATTTGTTATAAAGGCACCAGTATATAAGCATATTATCATTATTACTACTACTACTTCTTCCTCAATAACTGGTACTATTTAAGTAATTTGTTATTATGCATCTTGCTTCAATCTAATACACTAAAAATGGTTGTTGAGTACCTCTTACTTCTAGTTGGCTTTTGTTCCTTCTGTGTTTTCCTGGAGTGGAACGTGATCATCGCAACCCTCCCAACAAACAAAGGGAAAAAAACCAACATAAAAGCCAACTCCCCAAAAAATCCTGAACCAAAAACCAAATGAAAAAAACAACCCCAAAAAACTTGGGCAGAATTTAAAAAACCTTTTAAAATTGGCTTTTAATTGTGGGCTTGTCACATTAGATCAAAATAGCTTTTTTGAGAAAACTTTAGAATGAATGGGCCTTCTGTTCTATGCTGCAGGATTGCATCCAAGGACCCATTAAAGGACCCAGTAAATTTTATTTAAGCTAGGCAATATTCAGAATGTGTGGAAAAGATTACAATTGCATATATGTATATACATACATGTGTATCTACATGTGATACCTAGGAAAATTGTATACAGTGCTAAAGGAATGGAATAATAACTATGATAATAATATTAGGACAAGAAGACTTATTCTGTGAAAAATGTGGAAGTTGCATGAAATACTTGAAAAATAATAGGAAAAGCCCTGCTAAAATGTTATAAAATCTCTGGAGATAAACAGAATCTCCACATTATCATGCTCTTTGGCTTATAAAACTTCTAATTGGTGTAAAAATGGAACATTTCATAATAAAAGCATATTAAAATGTATATTGCTATGACCTCTGTTTTTTGTGTAGGTGAGACATAGCCTTCAACTTTGTCTATCTGTGTGTTATACAACTTGTTATGAGTTTTTTTTTTTTAAATAAAGATACTACATAAAACTGCTTCAGAGGAAAATTGGAAGAGGAAAAATTTCAAGAAGACAATCAAGATAAAGCATTACAGATGAAATCAGGGGAAGTCAATGTCAAAATTTTCATTGACTTTAAAGTGTCATTTTAGATAAACTATGTGCCTCATTGTCATACCAATCTATATCACTATTAATTCCATGGAAGTTGGTATATACTTTTGTGTATATATATGGTAGGTGGGATTGTTGAAGCCCTGGAATATGTTTGGGAGAAGTAAAATCGAAATTGGGTCATTTGAGGCAGAAGTTAAAATCTGGGTAACAAATCTACTTTTGATTATGTGTCACTTAAATGAGCTTCAGAGTCAGAATACATAAACCAATCAGTTTTGCTTTGTGTTTTGATTTAGTGATTTCTTTTGTGTTAGAAAAGCTAACCATGCATATACAGCTAAAATTTGCTTCACAAATTAGTACTTAGCTCTTAGTGTGGTTAACTGCTTGGCTTTTTCCTGCTGACAATTACATAACGGTGCTTATTGCTATGTGTATAAGCAGGTACTTAAAACTTATTATCCATCAACAAGGTGTGCAAAGTGATTATTGAAGGTGTATTATAAAATAATAATAACGTCCATAAAAGAATTTTTTATTTTTCTAAATTGACTGATACAAAAAAGGATCTCAAAGCAGAGTAGGTAAAGAACTGTTCCTGATCCTCTGATATAGTCTAAAATTGTGATGTTAACTACCTGTTTTTCATATTACATGTTTTAAGTATATGGAAACTTTAAAAGTGTAGTGATATATTGGTTTAAATGTAGTGCTATTCTAAAAGCACCATCCTGTATTTAGTTGGTGGGAGAAGATGAATTTTGTATGTAAACAGAGAAAACAGGTTGGGGTTTTTTTTGGTCATCTGAAGAAAGTTGCAGAGAAACTGTGTACTTGCAAAAGCAACCAGAAGTTTAACTGTTACTTAAGTGCTGGCACTGAAATGATTTACATGTTCGTGGAATGAGAAGGTAATGGGTAATATAGGAAAAAAGTATCGTTTGAAGAGAAAACAGCAAGATTAGGGATTCAGGTGGTTTCTCTTGGACAAAATGCAAGCCAGGTGTCTATAATAGCAAGAGACATAAGTTTAATCAAATGAGGAGAGAAAACACAAGAAAAGAGGCAACTTTCATGTACCTGTAATGCAGTGCTATGAATGAACTGCATTGAAGAGTCTGAATGAATTGCATCATGAATGCCAGCTTCTGCCCTTCTGTCTATTTTTTTTCCACTGCATCATTTGAGCTTGGCACAGACATCCGTTATTGTTTATAGGATAACTTCTTTATTGTTTATGGATTAATAGGTAAAATTAATGTTGGTTTCATATGGTATATTAGCATGTGAGAATGAGCCAGGTACACTGAGGCTAAGGACAGGATATTCCACAGGGAATTGTCTCAAATTATCAACCTAAATTTATTGCTTTGCTTTCTCATCTGTGTCTGTGCCTCTCTTTTACACCGTGAGAGAAAAAAATGTCTTGACAAAATGTTTTATTTGCTTAAAGATGGAAAATAAGGAAGTATGCAAAGCTTGAGCTCAGAATTTATGTAAAATACATTACTGAGTAAGCTATTAGTTTAATAAAATATCATTCCTGTTACTACTTTCTTCTCATTGACAGTGTAAGTATAGGAATGATATCTCATTTTTTGGAGTTAGAAATAATACACTGCTCTTTACTCAATTTTTCTCTCGACTAAGGGCAGCAGCTGGGGACTGCTTCATTTTACTGTTGGACAAAACCTGCTGTTTCAATGGATTGTTAAACAGGGAGAGAGAAGGGGGCTTGGAATAAGTAAAGAGGACAGTACTAGGTCCATGAGGAGCATGATGAAGTATATGAGGGCATTTCCCTCCTCTCAGAAGGAAAAGTGTGATGAAGTATGTAAAGGCACACAACGCCCGTCCCCCCCTCAAGTAACCCACAAGCAAAATATAGCAATTAATGGAAATCTTGAGGGGAAAAGAAAAGGCCAAAAAAAGGAGGTGTTGGGAGGGAGCGCAGAAATTGGACAGTGTGAGTCCTTTCCTTCTGTATGATTTTCTTAATTGTTTATTTTTAGCTTCCAGTCAAATTAACAACAAAAAACTTAGAAAAATATTTCTTCATTTAAGCTGTTGAATCACTAAGGGCTTCTGTAAGTGCATACATACAAATGAGCAAGAGATCTCATCCCCCTAGTGAAACTGTAAAACATTGATGCCTAGAATACAAACGCGTTCTTTCAGGTATCTAATTAGTCATGTTAATTTGCTTACTGATATTTAAAATCAGTAAAGAAAAGAGATGGGAATTTAATTTTGTGCGGGTAGCTTTTTTCCCTGTATCTTCCTTAAAAACTAGCCTTTCTTCTATTTAAACCATTTAATTCTAACTGTAAAATGCAGCAGAATCATTAGCACTAAGAGGTGTAAACTGAGTTGAAATCAATATTAACATAATTCTATATCTTGGATTTGTACTATTCTTTCCAGTCTTTCAGCTGTGTTTTCTTTCATAGCCAGTCAGGGTGATTATTGTGTCATACAGAAAATGTGTTGGAGTCAGAAGACTTTTTCATAAAAATAATGCAATTTTAATAACACTCAAAACACAAATAATTGCTGCTTGTTTTGTCAGAGAAACCACCTTGATTATGATTTTCCCATATTATATGACAAAAACTGAAGGTAACGTAAGGTAGGAGACAATCACAGAGCATACCTTGTGGAATTTTCGTTGTTTCCTTCTAAAGTAATAAATACTAGTTTAAACAAATTTAAAACGGGGAAGATTGATGTTAGTGTCATAGGCAGTGCCTAAATGTGCCTAGTCTGAAATGCTCTGTTGTTCTTCTATAAGCTCCTTCTCTGCCATAAAGCCTTTTAACACGTTTTATTCTGGGATGTGATCATGATTGTCTGAACAGTGACTCAGACTTCACCCAGTTCGAACATACGCTGGTGTTATCATGTCGTGGCGACCTCTTTAGTAAGCTATAAAATGAGTTGCATGTCAAATTATTTTGGTTTTAACCTTCCTTTGTGAGGACCAAGGACCAAGTTTATTGACCCTAAACTGTCCTTTTATCCTTAAAGCATTTCTTCTCACGTGAAAACGTATTTCGGTGGCAAAGGCTTTGCCACTCTGAATCCCTTGACATTTCTTGATAGCATAGCAGCAGTCTGGGTTTTCTGGCAAGTCAAACTTGGCATCTTTAAACAATAAATGTTCAAGTAAATAACATTGTCTAACATTTTGAAAGCCTTTTTTTTTTCTTCTAGGAATTTCTGAAAGAGAATGACAGTGTAATTTAAGAGTGGCAGACAGCTCTGATCTGAGATGTATTTAACTGCTGCTGAAACTGCAATACATGACTACCTCTTGGCCAAACAATATCTTAGGCTTTTAGTAGATCACTATGCTGATAAACACAGTACCTTGGAGTGTATCTTTTGCTTCTAAAAACTGTGCACTTTCTGTTCAAGCTGTTGTTATTTCTTAGGTAGTCCTTCCTAGCGCGGAATCTGTAATAGAGCAAAATTTGTAATAGAGCATGTGCTTTCTAGTGATGAGTCTATTGGATACAGTGCTGGCCTCAAATCTCATGTCTGAAATGATCCCTGATATGGGCCCAGGGCTCTAGATCCCAGTGTCGATGTCTGAGAATATGAGGCTCTGTCAGGCTCTTAAATATGTTCTTCATTTTTCCATCAGGATCCTGGACTAAACTAGACCTTTTGACGTATAACGTAGAAAAGCAGCCAGGAACCCACAGACAAAGGCATTTTTTATACCAGAAACCTTACTGTGAAAGTGCTGAAAATTACAGATACTTGGAAAGAAGAAATTCTGAGTAGATTCCCTTTCTTGTGGTCTACTCATTCCCACTCTGAGAGTTATTGAAAATGCAGTTCAGCAGACTTGCCGGGGACACATTCGCTTATCTGTTCAAGTCATGATACAGTATGTACTGTGTTATTTTGTTCAGAGCTTTACCACTCTGGCAGTGGGAATTTCTATGAGCTCTGGCACCAATGATTTTGAATGACATACAGCTTAAGTATGGGCTTGTCTGTCTAGCCATAACAAATAAATCTGAAGTGCTCATTGGACAAAGTATAACTTTTTCCTCAGTGTTCTCTTAAACAATGTAAGCTTGTTAAAATTAATATATAAAATTGTAGATTAAAACTCATGACCATCCATTTATAGCCAGTGAAAATAATTTCTTACAATCTTCGGGCCTTCAGAAACTCTATGTTCATAAGCACAGTACACCCAGGTGTATATTCTGTCCTACAGTGTAAATGATAAGAAAAATGTCTCATACAGCTATTAATTGAGGTAGGGTGCAATTGGTAAATTCTGTGAAAATTTATCCAATTCAAATGCTTTGTGTAAATCAATTTCTTACATTTTTGTGCTTGAGAAGTTTCTGTCTGGATAAAGAAATGGTTCACTTTGAATTGTTAATAGCACATCAGATTGTGTGAGAAAGTTGGCTGGTAAGGCTCAGGAAAAATAGCAGGCCAAGAGAAAACTATTACATGGTTTTATGGACGTTTCCATAAACTTCTGCTTTTTATATATGAATTTTTTAGGTAATAGAAATGAAGGTGATCAGTATGCCTCTTGTGTAAGTGTAAGCCTCGATTTTGTTTGTTAATAGAAATACGTAATTTAGATTCAGAAATACAAATTATTGTTGTTTATCGTGCTTTTCATGTAAAAGTAAACTCTAAAAATGTACTGTTATAGTAACATCTTTCTTCAATATTTTTCCCAAGTTCTTTGATGTAATATCAACCACTGAGAAACCATTGGCTGAGCAAGACTGGTATCATGGTGCAATTCCAAGAATAGAAGCCCAGGAGCTGTTAAAACAGCAAGGAGACTTCTTGGTGCGAGAGAGCCACGGGAAACCTGGTGAATATGTCCTTTCTGTGTTTTCAGATGGACAACGGAGACACTTTATCATACAATATGCTGATGTACGTCTCTGATATAGTACTGAATATTCAATGTTAGGAAGTTTATAATTTCAGCTTAACAATTTAGGATCTAGATAATTTACTATGGCAAATGGCTTCAGCCTTTATGTGAAAATATGAAAACTGTTGGAAGTCTTTCCATCAGTGCTCAAATCAGGGGAGAAGGTCATTTTGGAGAACAAAAGAAAAATATGAAGTATGAGGTTATTGAGCATCTTTTGTCTTACATTGAAAAGCCAATATATTTGTCTAAATGTTTTGAAATCCAGAACTTGTTAGTACTAATCCATACATGTACAGTTATTTATTTTTAAACCTATTTGCATAATTGGTGCTGATTAGGCTACTTTTGATTCAGACTGTAAAGCTTCCATTGAATCTTCCTGAAAAACTGAAACATTCATGGAAAAAAAAATAATCTGTATTGGTTTCTATACCATTGGGAATTGAAGTCCCTGCTGTACTAGAGTTGCTTATGTTCTTTTTAGCCCTATGGATATTGTTTTGTTCAGGATAACAGAAACACTTGTGGTTGTTGCACAGCACGTATGCTTTTAAGGACCAGAATTGATCCCCTTTTTGCTCTAACTTAGCAAAAATTAGTCATTTTCAATAGTATGTTAATTTTTATATGCCTTTATCCAATGTATTTCTTTTTATTCTTCTTAATGCATTACTTGTTTTTTTTTAATGTATGTATTTTTTTTACCTTTCAGAATTTAAAAATCATTCAAAATATGCATAGCATAGCAGCAAATCAATCTCAGTTTTGATTCAGTAATGCTCCCAAAATGTATTTCAGTCTCTTGTAATGAAGTCTGCCATATACGGAAAGATACAGTAATTTAGTCGCATAATGATGTTTACACAGAGGGAATTTCCTCATCTAAATCTCCAGTGGATGCAGCATGCCTGGGGAGAGATCAATGTTGTGTACCTGATTTATTTCTTTTTTAAGAGAGGCAGTGATATTTTTCAAACTCCATAGAAGCTGGAAGGCTTCCGTAGGATCAATGATTGTGGACGCTTGTTGTCCAGCTGGAGCTTTCATTAATGTTCACCTCGAGTTTTACTTGTAGAAGTGAACCTTCACACAAAGTCAGTGTTTATTTTACTTTGATTTTATGACCTTAAAATATTTTGATGTGTCAGAGCACTGAATGAGAAAATAAGAGCAATGAAATTACCTGTACCTAGACACACAGAGTTTTACAAGATGCTTGGAGTTCTGATCCCAACCCAGCAGAAATATATGCACATTGAATACTTGGTGTGGCTGAAATAATTTTATCTAAATCATTAATAATTTTATCTAAATCATAAATGTAGATTGGACTTCCAAGTTAGTTAAAACAGAGGGTTTTTTTTAATAAGTATTGCTCTGAGGCCACTCCTGCTTGTAAGCTGACTCTTTTTTGTGTTCCCCCCCCCCCCAATATATTAAAAAACTATCTTTATTTCCATAATTTCACTACTTTCTCTTAGGAATTACAGTTGAAATGTAAGACTGATATTGTTTAATTTTGCATAGCTTGGACAGTCCAAATATTGTCAGGTCACTAGACTGGTCTGCTTGTACATTTAATAATAGGGCATCATGTCTATCTGCTCTTGGGATTCATTTGTGGCAGATTCTCTTGACAATCACGGAAGTTAAAACTTTTTTTCTTAAAGAAATGCAGGACTCCTTTTGCACTCTTGTGGGTGAATTTTCTGCATTTATTGTGAAAAAAAAAGCATTAACTGTAAAAAGAGGAAAAGCTTATTAAGCTCTAAAAAGGAGCTAATAGACAATGAGACTGTTACAGTCTTATAACAAGAGTGATTGTATTCATGAACATTTTGGTCAGGAAGTTCGAGAGGAATTTAGTGCAAGTGGTTTTTTGTTTACATTGGTATGAACAGTGTGGAATCAGGTCTCTGTGACTGATCAAATCACACTCGTGGATCACTGACAGGTCCCCATATGGAGACCAAACTCCGTATACAAATTTTCTTCCGAATCAAATAATGAAGGGCAGAGTGGGACATATACCTGTTTTAACAGTGATCCTTTAATTGCTTAAGTGTTCTTTCTCTGGTTTTACCTTTATTTTAAAGGCTCATCTTGATGAAATGGTGTGCGTGATAAATGAGTTCATTGTTCAGCTTTAAGTATCAAGAATTCAACGCTGTCTTGCAAGGCTGCTTTTGTTTTTCACTTCTGCTTATTTGAGACTGCTATTTTAAAATTGTTGTCTGTTAGTGGTCTTAATGGTCAGGATCCTGTGTAAATACATAGAATCAAAGAACACTGTCTGCCCTGAAGGTCTTAGGTAGATGGCAGCAGATGGGTGTGTGGCTGGGCCTGTGTTGAGGAAATAATAGGCAGTACTGGTTATTGTGCTAGGGAGACTCTGAGCATCAGGTTTTTTGAATCATCAGCACAGAAGTACGAAGGAGCTTGTTTGAAAGCAATGGGAGCTGTGTTACTGGTCAGTCAAAGTGAGTCACTACTGAATAAATGAATGAAGTTAAACAACAAAATAAACACCAAAAGTTATTCAGACTATGAGAACATTTTTATGATAGAAAACCGGGAATGTTAAAAACAGGTGACGTGACCAAGCTGTCTTTACTAACAGCGATAACATGTTTCAGGAAGTTAATGCTTTAACCCCTAAGGAAGAGAAACTTACAATGCATTATGTGAGGAATTTGACCATGGGGGCTAGAAAGAAAAAAGTCTGCGTGCTATGGGTAGAGCTTTTCATTGCCCAGTTGTGTAAATGAACTTGAATCACCATCTGTGCTTTGTGGTGTTTTAATTGCTGTACTTATTTATTGTTGCCATTGTCAGGCTGGCTTATGGTAGTTCCTCTCTTGTGCTCTAACTGTGGATGCCGACTCTTCTGTTGTCACAAAACTTTATCCAGTTTCCCAGTCAGCTGCGGTGTATAATTTAAGACATTCAGGAGAATGAAATAAAGACTTCTTTACTATTTTTTTCCCTTGTCCAAGTGTATGGGCAAAGATAAGCAACGAAAATACATTTTTTCCCCCTTAGCACTCGAAACAACGGTATGACATAGCAGTCTTTGCTAAGAAAATGTTATGTGCTTCTAAGAAAATATTAAGAGATTTAATTGTTTCCATTGTTTTTAGTTATGTATATAAAAAGAAATAATTTTATGAAGCAGAGAGGGAGGAATTTTGTCTTGCCCAACTTCTCTATGAATTATATTCATCACCTGCCTTTCTTTTTAGCTGCTGTAGGCTCTTCTGGTATATACTCCTTATTAAAGACCAATCATGCATCTTATACCCTGTGCCAAGGATTTATTAATTTATCAAACACTGTAAATGCATTAAGATCTGAGCAAGATAGTGTTACTTATCTCCTGTTCAGTTTATTGTCACCTGTTTATTTTTTAGTTTGTTTTCTGTAATTCTTAGAACTTTAAGTAATTAGGAAGCTAGTGTTGCTTTTTCTGGTTTAGAATATTTTTATTTCACTCTGTCAGAGTTTTAAGTTTATCTGTCCTATCTTTTTAAATTAAGAGTATTATTTTATCATGTTGCCTTAAATGACTGGTGCAGTAATTTTGCATTTATTAATTTATCATCTTCCTAACTATCATTCAATTTAATTCAGTAGAAATGCAATTAAATATATCAGGAAAAAAACTAGTTCTGTAAAAGCAAACATGTCTTTGTTTTCTTACTAGTGAGGGAAGAAGCTTGGTGATGAAACAATTATTTCCTTTTACCTCCATACAGAATCAGTATCGTTTTGAAGGAACTGGGTTTCCAACTATTCCTCAGCTGATAGAACATCATTACACAACAAAGCAAGTTATCACAAAGAAATCGGGTGTTGTTCTGCTGAATCCTGTTGTTAAGGTAATGCATACATTCCAAGAACTCCATTTAACTGAAAAGAATTGGGGGGGTTGTATTGTTATTGTTAAAATATATTCCTATGCAACTTCTCAGAAGATTTTTCATTCTTGCTGGTTTTGTGACTCTCCTTTTCTGAGCTTTTCCAACATTCTCTGCCCTGTGCAACGCACTCCTTTAACATAAAGCTTCATCCTCATTATTACAATAAATCTGTACTGTCTTGAAAGAATGGCATCAGCATCTCACAAAATATCCTACTTTTCTTTTTCATTTCCCATTTGGCTTTCACTACTAAGTAATTGAAAGTAGTAGTTCATTGACCATAAATTTGTGAGGAAGAATTTTTTTTATAAAACAATGAGTTTTAAGTGGTAAAGTTCTCCTGAAATTTGGAAGAGTTATGACAACTCTGTTTTGTCTCTACTTTATATCTTGGAAATAAGTTATATAGACACGCAAAAGGTACTGTCATTCCAGCATCATTGCAAATTTGAAATAAAAATTCCCTTTTTTAGTCAGTAAGCTGCTGTAGGAAGTCTTTCAGGAGGGAAATGAAAAGGGATGGAAATATTAAACTTTATCACTCTTTAGAAAGCTTAAGAGTCTCTGTGACTTCTTCTGGTAGTTTTGCAGGTAGTCTCTACTCAGTTGGTATTTCCTTCATCATCTATTTTCACTTAAATCTTTGCATTTTAACTATGAATAAGCCATTTGTTCTTGATTTTTTTTTTAAAAAAAGACTAGTGTATAAAGCACCTTCTGTGTTCTACACAATTTTAGGAAGCATCACAATTTATATTTCAGAGTTAGTTTCCTGCTCCAAGGTCCTAGTTCTTTTGTGCTAATAATCCTAAGAAATTAAAGCATATTCCCTTTATCAAAATTAATGTGATTTTTTTTTACACTTATCTGTGCTTACCTATTTTATGTGATTTTAAAATTTAAAGAATGGGGCTTTGTAAATACACATTTTAAGTTAATGTCTTGCTGATCACCAAATTGACACTTTATTGGACATAAAATATTGCTTAAATTCATTGTAGAACTTATGAGAAAGCATAGGACATGATTTTTGATGCGTGAATAATTGTATTTTGATATAAACTCTTTAAGCTAAAAATAAAGAGCTGTCAAACTCAAAATGAAATCTTTTTGTATCTGTTTGCAAATTTTATTATAATTCCCTATTTGTTTTAAATGTTTAATGTTCTTTCTGTTTTCTGGCTTTTTTTCTGCCTTTGTATAATGTACATACTGTGAAAGCAACGCTGTTTTAGCAAATATAAAACTGTAGTGCAGTATGTTACTGCATACTAAATGATAACAGAACTTATTCTCAGTTATTCTCTGTTAAGGTTAATTTAGAAAACATCATCTGAAGAACTTCATCTCTTCATTCTCTGTTGATTACTTTGAAGAGAGGGAGTTTCCGAATTCTTGACACTTGTGTTTCATTTTGCTATCATTTTTTTTATAAAGTTAAGTTTTCATTTATGCATAGTTTTGTGTACTTACATATGGTCAAAGAATTTTTCTAGTACCTATACTATGGAAGAAATATGGTCCCAAATAACTTTGCTTATCATTTCTCCGTTACTGTAATTGATCTCATGGCCTTTGAGGTTTAAATGTACATAAATGCACAGTCTAAATCCCTTGAATGATAACCATGTGGACATGTATGACTGTGTGGTGGGTCTTTGCAGGACTTGAATCCGTACCACTACATTCAGATGTATCATAGCCTCCTTACAAATTGATGGAGGACAATTTTTAAGGCAGACTTTTTAGCTTTTCTGCTGTCAACTGAGTGCAAGGTCATTTTTTTGGTTTTCCCTGTTTTCAGGGGGAAAATGAAGTGGGCCCACTCCTCTCTGCACTTGTTGATTTGAGTTAGTCTTAGTCTTAACTAAAATTAGTACTAGTTTTAGGATCATGCTCGTTTTACGACCAGCTGGTAGTTGATTTGAGCTGCAGTGAAAAAGTACTTCAACTCCTCAGGTTTCCCAAAGTGCTGCAAGTAATTTGTGTGTGCCCATAAAATCCAATCACACAGGCTCCATTTGTTTTATCGTATGACTTTGTGCTGGTGTGCGTCAGACTTAATATGCAAGAGTATATCCTTCAGGCTTGATGAACTTTTCAATTTTCATTCTGATAGAGTATGTGAAGTAATGGAAAGGATGTCCATGATAATACTGACTGGTAGTGCTAAGAAGAGTATTGAGCGACAGGAAACTTTATTGTATAGGTCTTGTAAAATATACATATTACGTATATTGTATGTAGGCTTTCAAGAATTTATGAAATACAGTCTAAATGTCTGATAGCTACTTACATTTTGTGTCAACTAAACCCAACACATAGTGTACTTAATGCTTCATGACCAGCAGTTTCAACCAAGTAAGGCAGTATTGAAAAAGGTATTAGCTAGATGATTTAAATTGCTTTAGGGCAGCTGTTTTAAAAGATACTTAAATTGTTTTGTTTTGTAATACCTTTCAGTCTGAGTTATGATTTTATGATGATTTTAGGTCTCCCATCTGATAAAAACTAGCTGTTGGAAAAAAGTATTTCAGAATAGAAGAAGAAGAATGTCGTGAGCTTTCCTTTTTAATTTGCATGGAGCTCTGGGATTCATAGGAGGAAGTAGAGACATTTTAAATTATTTTCAGAAATAGCATATGCGCTCTGATACCCAGTGTTGGGGGTATTTTATGCAAATGTGCTATTATCACAATATCTTTGATCATTTCCTTAAAATTCTGTTTAGTCTTTGTATTATAGCTGCAAAGCAGTCTTTTGACGTTTCATGTGATCTTTAAACTTTTTATGCAAATTGCTGTCCCTGTAATAACCTATTTGGAAAGCGAAAGTTAAATATGACAGAGAACTTCACAGAAGAAATTTGTGTTGTAGTTTGTTTTTGCTTTCCTTCCTTCCCACAGTCATTCATCCTCCTTTACCATATTAGTAAAATTAGCGTTCACCTTCTGTGACATTGCCCTTGAAGGAACACTCTTAATTGTGTCACAAAAGGCCTGTCCCATGTCCTGTTTCATGTAGATCAAATCTGCTTGCTTGGAATTTTAATGGTACTGTAATAGTAGAATTTAAATTAGAAAAACTGAGGGCATTAAAAAGATATCTGCAAGTGATTTCTTTAATGGAAAAGTCTCTCATATTTATTTATAATCTTTTAGAAAAAGTGCATATTATGTTCTTCAATTTATTATTGATGGTACCTAAAGCTCTTCTGTAACTCGGTGCATACCCAAGGACTTTATTAGTAGAAATGCTATTTTAGCAATATTAAATATATTTTAACTTTTTAACATCTTTGACCTCACGTTGTGGAGGTTTTTAAATTTTCTGAAATACATTTTTTACCTCTAAGAAATCTGTATTAGTTTGACTAGTAGAAAAGAGAATCATCAAGGAAATGAGGAATACCATTTTTATTTTGATATATCTGCATTAATGTTTTCACTTGGATCGGAAATACACCTTTGAAGCAAATCTCCCCAGTGCCACTTGGGATGCTGTGCTTCCATCATTGAGTAGTCTCCAAGGATTCAAACTTTAGCTTTCAGCTGAAACAGAATAGGAACAACTGCTGATGGAAGGGAGTTCAGTCTTCAGAACCAGGAGATATTTAGTCTGAAATAATGCTTTTTCCCCCAAATATATGTTTCAGGTCCTCAGCACCAACTGTTTCACTCTGGAGATTTGCCACTATTTCAGTAGTGCTAATGTAGTCCTAGTCTTCAGATGCTCTGTAGTAAATCAAATTCTGATCTAATGAAAGAAAATTAACCGCTACTTTGTCAGATGAGTAGGCTGTGTATCCACTGCCAGTAACTTTCTTTTAAAAATTCTGGATCTATTTGGATGTGACAAAGAAGCCTGTGATATGGCCTCAAAACATTTTCTGTACATGGGAAAATGATGAACTGTAAATAAAGTTGAGTGAGATGAATGAAAAGTGTTAAAACAAAAAAAAAAAGATGCATTTTGCAGTAGTGGTTCTAGTGTTGATGATTAAGGTTGCAAATGACATGAGAATTCTGTGCAGACCTGATGCTGTCTTGCAAGATATGACTATGTTAATGAGTTAAACGTGGAAAGAAATGAAGAAATACAAATTTAAGCGAGAACATAGAGAGATTCTTTTCATGAAAATGCACTCATAAAAGTCTGACATGACCCTGACTTTTCTGTCACTGAACCAATTTGAGCTGTGGTTTGTATTTAGAAGTCTTTGAACTCAGCCTTCAAAGATGAAAAGCATAAACACTCTATCTGCTCCATGTTTCAGCTTCTTAATAGTGTCACAGAACTAATACTGTTTCCTTTAGCAATTAGTTAACATATGCTTATCCATGCAAAGCTAACCAAAAGTTGTTGCCTGGTTCTTGGCTCCCCTTAGTGTTGGTTGGTTTTGCAAATGTTTTGTTTGGTTTCGCTTTGTTTTGTGAAAACAAGCTGAAGTTCACTGTTGTAGACAACACCTGTGCTCGTGGTGCAGGCAGCATGTATTTCTCAGGGCAGCAGGACTGATGTGGAGGAGGAATTAAAGGAGGCTGCTGAATAGCCGCACTTTCAGGCAAGCCTTCTTAGGCCTGCTGAGGAAGTTGGAGAGGAGCAAATAGACTTAGCAAGGAGACTTTCAAGCTTATCACAAAGTAGTCCTGTCACTCAATTAGAGGTTCTCATCTTGTGACAGAAAGAATTAATGTGCTGAAAAGGGAAGCAACTGCAGTAATGGTGCTGCCTTTTGGGAAGATCACCTTGATTTGTTTGACCTGAGGACAGCTCTACAGGAGCAGAAATCTCGGCTGAAAGGAAGAAGTACGTTATAGTAGTGAGTGATTCAGTTATCACAATTTTGCCTAGGCTTACCTAGGCTGGGTTTGTAGCTCCAAAGAGGATCCCACTATGAATTACCTGCATGGTATCCACACATCTGGCCAGGCTTGTAGGAATGCCGAGAAGCGTGTGGTGGTCATGGTCTCTGTGTGTTTATTTTTGACCCAAAGCTGTAATTCTTGTGAGAATGATTGAAGTCTGATACATGCGTTTTTAAACGTTAAAATACTGTTTATTTTCTTTAAGGAAATTAAATCCACAATGAGAAGTGAGGATTTATAATACGTAAAAGATGTACTTACAGAAAATGACTGTAAATGACTTTATTGCATAAGTGTGAAATGAATCTTTTGCCACTTATTTGCCATTGTTATGATCATGCAGAAGGTCTGTGATTCATATGTCAGGGAAATTTGCAGTATATTTTTTAGTATAATAGGAGAATAGGCAGATTTTCAGTAGGTTCTTTAGTTTAATTCTAGAATCTGAAGAAAAGCCTGCAGCATTGATATTTGATAACACAGTTTCGTAGCTTAATACTAGAGATGCATTTCAGTTATGTTCCTATTTCCTCAGAATTTAGAAGTGTTACAGGATTTGTTTTTAAGGGTTTTTTTTAGCAGAGAGGTTGCAGTATTTCTGTCAGGTAACAAAAGGAATACATTTTCCATAATGGTGGCATGTACTTGTCAAGGTATTCCATCCTAATGAGAAAACGGAAACAGGAGAGTGATTTTCTCTTTGTGCTAACAAAGTACTAGACCAAATTTATGTATAATTTCGGGTATCTTGACTACTTTTAAAATTTCTCAAAAATTCTCTTAGTATGTTGTAATAGTGAGGCACATAAGGCTACCTGAACAGAAAGTAACAAAGATTGTTTTATATCCAGAGATCAAAGTTTTCTATAGCTTTTTTCTAAAGGCCATGGCATTAAAAATCTGCTGTAATGAGTGTTTCTGGTTCAGTCTTGTCTGTATAGTATTTCTTTCCATGATCAGATTTAGAATAAAATCGGAATATATCACTCTTAAAGGGTGTAAGCATTGGCTTATGCTCAAACCTAGAAAAAAGTATATTTTATCAAGTATATGAATTCCATTTTAGCAAACAAATTGTCATTTTTGAGCAATCTCTTAAAGAAAAATCTTTGTCCTAGAAATATTAAATGGGCATCTTGGCTGCATGTGCATTCCCAGTTTCTGTACATTCATGTAAAAAAATAGAGAGCACTGCATTGCTATGTGGGTTGCAAATTGAGCAAAAGGAATCATCTCAAGCACAGCTGAAACAGTAGGAAGTAGTAAGAAGAACCAAAATTTATTAAGCAGGAAATGAAAGCAATCCATTCTTACTAAAAAATAAAAGAAGAATGTTGTTGAAAGGGGAGAATAAAGTATTAAATAGAGATTTCAGATGAAGGGGGTTTTGACAAAAACTGATAACTAGTAGAAGAAACTACTTCAATTAAAGCATTCTTCAACAAAGATTATTTGGATTTACCAGATTTTATTGCTAACATTTTGTATATATATGTGAACATCAAAGGATTGACGGTGTTCTGTAGTATTCTGGGTGTAAGTCACACTTTAATGGAACACTTGTAAAAACTGGGGCTTTGCAGTGTGGCTTTTCAATGTCTTTATCAGAAGCTTTATAATCAGATGTTGATATAGCACAATAGTAAAATTTCATTAGAATTGGGTAGGATTGCAGTAGTGAATTGATCTTCTGCTGAAGTAACATCCTGATTTTTTATGGATTCTGACTGCTCCCCCACATTTGGAATGCCAGTATTCTATAATAATTACTTTTATAAAATTATGAGTTACAAACTTTGTGTAGGCCTCTAATTAAATTCTTCTTGTTTTTACTAGTGCAGTTGATGTGACTTTAATACAAATAATGTTTTGAGTTTACAATATTTTCATAGGACGTGGCTGACAAGTATGAAACCTTACCTGAATGTAGGCTTTCATGGGTCAAAAAACACAGCATAGATTGAGTGATATATGTATATGCTAGAATATGCATATATTACCATAGATTTTAAGAGTCTGTTTTTAAGAAACAGTCTTAATGAGCTTTGGAAGTTAAAGGTTATTGTATCTGATCCTGAGAGAAATTATTTGGTAGTAACTGGGGTGTCTGTCAGCATATTTTCCATTGTGTGTGCATAAGGTTCCTCAAATGGTTGATCAGTGGGACTGTTTTGTCCTAGCCTTCTGTACACAGTGGGTGTTCATCTCAACTTCCCCATATTCTTTGCTCAGGGAATAGTGGGTACATATGCCTTCCTTTAAGTGTTCTTTCCTAACATTTGGTTGCTGCAGCCTCCAATAGAGCAAAAAGTAAGCTGCAAGTAATACATGTGTAAGGATGGGAGAACCCCCCAAAAATCTACCTGTAAATGTTGTTGTTTCATAGAATCATAGAATGTTTTAGGTTGGAAGGGACCTTGAAAATCATCTAGTTCAAACCCCCTTGTCATAGGCAGGGACGCCTTCCACTAGACCAGGTTGCTCAAAGCCCCTCCAGCCTGGCCTTGAACACCTCCAGGGATGGAGCTTCCACAACTTCTCTGGGCAGCCTGTTCCAGTGCCTTACCACCCTCAGAGTGAAAAATTTCTTCTTAATATTTAATCTAAATCTGCCCTCTTCCAGTTTAAAGCCATTCCCCCTTGTCCTGTCACTACATGCCCTTGTAAAAAGTCCTTCCCCAGCAGTCCTGTAGGCCCCCTTTAGGTACTGGAAGGCCACTATTCTGACATATCAGCTGTGGAGAAGCAAAGGATACACACAGAAGAAGCTACACGCTAATAAGTGTAGGGCTTTTCTTGCATCAGGTGTGTGCATCAGATGTATGTAATAGTGTCTGAATTCTCAACAAGGTGGATATGTTTGAGGTATTAAATGTTGATTAAGGAGGAATTCAGGGGCCAGGTTAGGTAGGACTTCAGAATGCATTATTTACATGGTAAATACAGTATTATGTGTACTATTTAGGGTAGTGCTTGGATCTCATCATCAGTTCATAATGAAGAAACTCCTATTACTAGTTCCGTCCTTTCAGTCAGTTGGAATCCTAAAAGGCTTGCCAACTACTTACGTAGTGTATCTGTTGTGATTACTAAACTCAAGATCACTCCCAGAGGGTGGTGATCAGTGGCACAGTCTAGTCAGAGGACAGTGACTACCGGTGTCCCCCAGGGGTCGGTACTGGGTCTGACACTGTTTTAACGACTTCCTTAATGAACTAGATGATAGGGCAGAGTGTACCTTCAGCAAGTTTGCTGATGACACCAAACTGAGAGGAGGGGCTGATACGCCAGGGGGTCATGCTGCTATCCAGAGGGACCTAGACAGGTGGGAGAAGTGACAGAAACCTCATGCAGTTTAACAAACGGAATTGCAAAGTCCTGCACCTGGGGAGGAGCAACCTCAGACACCAGTACATGCTGGAGGCAGCCCAACTGGAAAGCAGCTTTGCAGAAAAGTGACCTGGGGATCCTGGTGTACACGAAGTGATGAACATGCACCAGCCACATACACTTGCAGCTCAGAAGGCAGAATCCTGGCCTGCATTACAAAGTACTGCCAGCAAGTCAAGGGAGTTGTCCCTTCCTCTCTACTCAGCACTGGGTCCAGTTCTCATCTCTCCAGTGCAAGACAGATGTGGACATACTGGAGAGAGTCCCACAAAGGGCCACCAAGTTGATGAAGGGACTGGAGGGAGCACCTCTCATGAGGAAAGGCTGAGAGAGCTGGGACTGTTCAACCTGGAGAAGAGAAGGCTCAGGGGGAATCTCATCAGTGTATATAAATACCTGAAGGGAGCGTGCAAAGAGGACAGAGCCAGGCTCTTTTCAGTGGTGCCCATTTACAGGACAAGAGGCACTGGGCACGAACTGTGAAGGTGACTGAGCACTGGCACAGGTTTCCCAGAGAGGTTGTGGAGTCTCCCTCCTTGGAGATATTGAAAAGCTGCCTGGGGAACTGGTTCCAGTTGGTCCTGCTTGATTAGGAGGTTGGACGAGATGACCTCCAGAGGTCCTTACAGACCTCAACTGTTCTGTGATTCTGTGAAGGCAGATTGAAGGACTAGATATCTGTGAGGGTGAGGTCCTTGTGAGAGTTGAAACACTGCTTTCAGTGGATTTCTTTTCTACAAATCAAAAAGTGAAAGGGGTGATTCTTTTTAAGTTAGAATGTTTTACAGAATGACCAGCAGAAAAAGTTGTAGACTTACAGTACTTTTCAAGTAACAAAAGCAAGGTAGACATAGGTGTTTTTCGCTTATCTCGCTGTGCTCATGCTTTAAATTAAAAAGTACGAATAGTAAATTTCTTTGATTAATTATAGGCCTGTTTGTTCAAAAGTTCTGACAGATTGAGGAGGATGATGCATAATTAATTTTTAGACTTTTGAGTTTTAGAAGAAGATACAAAAGATACAGTAAGGTGCAGCAGAGAGTAGATAGACCACATAGGAAAATTTTGTCAAGCTAAAGTCATTAATATGGGAGAAAAAAAAATACTTGCTGAATATGGCATTCAGAAGAGTACACAAGTAGTAATAGAAGCTGCTAATATTCAGTGGAGCCACTTGATGTGTCTGTACCACTTCTCTTTGTGTGTTCTTCACTGAGTGGCTTTTTTTCTGCCACTAGAGATTTCCCAGCACTTCTGCTATTCTGAATAATGACTTAGTGGTATGTGAGAAGCTAGCAATGTCTTGTTAGAGAACAATGCGTATCTGATGTAAAAAAACTTAATGCAACATGCTTCATTTAAACTGTTGTCATTGATGTAAAGTTGTAAAGATGTCAAAGCCATCATCTGTCTTGCCTGGAATGCAGGCAGATCTTACAGATACTCACAGTGAAAAAATCTCATAAACTAAGGCTGGAATTTAATATTATATCTGAGTCAAGTGAACAGGTTGCTGGTGCCACAAAGGTGTGTATGTGTCGGAAGGGTGGGTGTTCTTGCTCCCTTTTCCTTTCTAGGTGGCTTTTCCTTTTTCCTGCTTTTTCCTAATCACGAACTAAACTAATATAACAGTTTATTTGAAATTTTGCCAGGTTAATTCTATTCTGCCTCAGTGGTTTTAACGTGTTTCCAGAAGATTATGAAAGCTAATGCAAGATGAGCAGATGTGGCTAGGAAGGGATAGGATGACAGATCTTAGGCTTTTGTTTTGAACAAAATATTAATTTGGTGGAAGCTCTAACGTGGCACTGCAGCTCTTTGAAAGGTATTACCTGCTAAGCACTAAAATTTAGAAATTATTTTGGAAGGACCGTTGTATATATAAAGGAACAGTCTGGCAGGGAGTATACCTTAGTGTGTGAATGTTGACATAGTTTTTCATGCACATGGGTGGAAGTAAAAATGTATTTGTGCATATCTGAAAATATTTTAGCCTGTTTTAACAATTTGAGTGTATTTCTTTATGCATGTGTAATATGACTGTGTTTTTGCATTCCTCTCTCTTCAAATGGTACAGAACGTTTAAATGAAAAACTACAGTATCACACAGTTTTGTTTGCCTTTGAGCATACAGAACACTCACTGTTTTGGAAGGCATATCTCATAAAGGGTGAATAATTTCTCTGTTTGCATGTGTTTGGTTAACAGGTGATTCAGAGTATTTTCGTTTGGGAGCTGAATTTACTGCATTAAGTAGAGAAGAATACCATGAGTTTCCTTAATGTGTTTGAAATATTAATGGTTTTGATGTAAATTTGACTTTTTTTTTTCCTGTGCTTAAGGATTTCACATCCTATGTCTTATTCCTTCTCAGTTTTTTTTTTTTAATTATTTTCATAAACTTCCTGTATTTTTCCTGAAAGATCCTCAGCATCTTTCTAGTTCTTTGATGAATAAGAGAATATAAACTTAGGGAACTACTGCACATCCTTTAAAAAAAAAAGTGAAGAAAACTGGTTTTGTGTGTTGACTTCTATAGTCATTTTGCCTATTGGTCTTCAAGAAAGAATGCTCAAAGAAAAGCTGTGCCATTAACCTCAGGTCACTTCTGCGATTTATATGCTGCATAGTAGATTTTACAAATCTCAGTTCTACCCTCTTGGTTTATGGCCATTTAGAATTTGGTTTAGCGGAAAGCTTGAACTTCAGAGTGTGTTTTATGGTAACAAGTCAGATGAAATAGTACTTTTTCAAAGAGGTAAACCTATCTGCGCTATTACTCTGTTTTACAGCTCACATTGAGTTTCATCATTGTGGCTTAATACAGTCCTGATAATAATGCAAACCAGCTTCTATAACAATTTTTACAGCTCATGAATCTTTATTCTGAACAGTTTTAAAGAAGTTGTCAGTGGGATTTTTCAAAACCGCTCTTGTAAAACTCACTTGTTCTTACAAAAGATCTATTCCACTAGCTACCTTTATATCTGTACTTAATCTGAAGGAATCGAAACACATAGTTTATGATTCATGAAATTGTTATGTACATTAGATCTACTGGCATAGGACATGTCAAAAATAGTACTTCTCTAAGAAGATCGTTTCTCATTTCCACATTGATAGGCCCTGTTCACATGTACACAACTCTTACTCACTTTCCTCTTTTTCTCTGGTTCATCAAGTTCTGGTAAGTGATACTTGAATACTGATGTGATGAAAAATTATCTGCGGTTGTGATTTTCTTAGCCATTATTAAAAGGAATCTTACTCTAATTATCCTTAATACTGAAAAGGAAAGATTGACTTTCCAATTTTGTTGAGTGGAAAAATTGCTTTTAGCTACAGTAATTCATACTATAGATATTTTCTATTTCATTTGAAGGGAGAGCAAATACTGTTCTCCAAAATGTTTTTCCGAATGCATTTTTTCTGCTTACAACATGAAGAAACAGGCATAATGCATGTTTATGCACCGTACTCATGAAATGCTGACAATATCCCTCTATTTTATGTTTTTTTAGAGGAACGTTAATGAAGAATTTACTCAGGTGAAGGAAGGGGGAGGGATATTTAGATTTTTGATAAATTCCCCATGCTGTGTTCAGACAGGTTCTTAGGTTGGGAAGTCTTTTCAGTTTTCTTAAAGCAGTATGTATTGCTTTTGGTTGAGTCATTTTGGTGTTCCCTAAATCAGCTAAGGTTTCCAGTTACCAGAGGTTTTTAGCCTTTTTTTGCTTTTGTTATATCTACTGTTAAGATGAGAATCAGTGGCAGAATTTGCTATAGATCCTGCCTTCATCAGGATTATGGCATCTAGCTTTGTGATTTGAATGTGGTCTGAATTATCTAGAGTAAATAATGTGGCAGAGAATATGAGATAAGTAAATAACAGCAGTGATAACATAGAAGTCTTATTTATTCATATTGTGATGGAACCTGATCAGGATTTGCTCCCTCTTCTTCTGTTGCAAATCTTGCTTTGGAGTCTGGGTAAGAATCTTGGTTTTGTTTGATGGTACTCTGAAAATGAGTGGTGCCACCACAAGCACAGGTAGCATTTTCTTTTTATCCCTTTTTCTGTCTCCTATTAGAAATTGTAAGATTTTTAAACCCAAGTGTTTAAACTGAGGCTTATAAATTCGTATCTAATTCCCCAAATGTCTTTTTTTAAAATGGCTAGTATCTAATTGCTTTACTGCTGGTTGTTATTTTGAAAAAGTAGCATTTTAGAGTTCTTCATGATTGAAATTGTTACTGAAAATTATAGAAAAATAATGCTAGGGGAATTTGAACATTTAAGTATTCATTCTGGGTTATGTTTTCCATTTTATTGAAAGCTGTTATAATTTACTGCAACTAATTTGTAAGCCTTCTTCCTGGCATAATAATTTGTGATTTCCTTGATGTGGTTTCTGCTAATGAGGGAGATAGGCAGGAGGAAAACTGCACTTCAGACTTTAGCTTACATGTTTGGAAGAAATTTAGGGTAATAGCGATAACATTTCGGCCTCATAGCTCAGAAGAAAAATGAGACTGCATCTTGTACGGCGACCATCCGCTGTTCATACTGTGGCCTCAGTGGCCTAGCACACAACTCCAGTACCTGCATCTCCACTGAAAAAAGGACTGATGCACAACTGATTCTCTGCTGATTGCTCAAGGCCTGAGACTTGCCATGGTCCAGGAAACCAAGAAACTTAAACATCTCATATCCACAGTACTTTATTTTACAAATAAAAAGAGAAATTCCTGATTATTTTTGAAGTATTCTTTTTCACAGTTGAAGATTTTATTTCTTTAATTACTGGTTTGTTTGGTTGGTTTTTGTGTGTGTGTTACAGTTAACTCTTGAAATAGCTCTCCTCTTTGAAAAGGCTTATCTTTGTTGAAAACAGGTATCTAGACTCAGAAAGTCTAGAAAAGTACTCACTACCAAACTCTTGTTTATATAAACTTTCAGTATGATGACTGTTAGCTAGTACCTGGTCAGTGGGGAAGGGTAGCTGTGTTGAGGCTGACCAAGTTCTCCACTGAATTGCCTAGTTGACCACTTGTTTTTCAGTGTTTCGCCAACAGATCTAGCAGTATCTCCAAAGGTTAGATACAGCGATAGGACTCCAAACATATTATTAGTAAACAGCTAGCTCAGTAAGGGCCCTGAGAGCATCCCCGCTCCTGGCCATGGCTGAGGACCAGCCTATGATTAGGCAGCTGAGAGGTGCTCCTTCCAGCTCTCAGCTCTCACTCCCCACCTTGGGGTGAAGGTCCCAGGCAGGGCCAAACCCTGTTCCATGGCACCCACTTTCAGCTGAGGATCTGCTGCTCAGCATCACGTGAGCCCCA
>VZSZ01004950.1:122092-150790 GCA_013398815.1 Ibidorhyncha struthersii
GCCTTCTATGATGGAGTGACTATGTCAATGAACAAGGGAAGAGCTATGGATGTCACCTATCTGGACTTCTGTAAGGCCTTTGATACAGTCTCTCACAACATCGTTCTCTCTGAATTAGAGAGATACGGGACCAGTACTGTTTAATATCTTCATCCACAATGCAGAGGGATTGAGTGCATCCTCAGCAACTTTGCATATGACACCAAGCTGAGTGGTACAGTTGACACACCTGAGGGACAGGATGACATCCAGAAGGACCTGGACAAGCTTGAGAAGTAGGCCCATGTGAACCTAATGAGGTTCAACAAGGCCAAGTGCAAGGTCCTGCACATGGGTCAGAGCAGTTACCGGCATCAATACGGGCTGGGGGATGAAGGGATGGAGAGCAGCCATGTAGGAAAGGACTTGGGGGTACGGGTGGATGAAAAGCTGAGCTGATTCTGCCCCTCTAATCCACTCTCATGAGATCCCACCTGCAGTACTGTGTCCAGCTCTGAAGCCCCCAACATAAGAAGGACATGGACCTGTTGGAGCGAATCCAGAGGAGGGCCACGAAGATGATCCAAGGGCTGGAGCGTCTCCGCTGTGAGGACATGCTGAGAGAGTTGGGGTTGTTCAGCTGGGAGAAGAGAAGGTTCTGGGGAGACCTTCTAGCAGCCTTGCAGTGTCTGAAGGGGGCCTACAGGAAGGCTGGAGAGGGACTCTTTATCAAGGACTGTAGTGCTAGGACAACGGGTAATGGTTTTAAACTGGAAGAGGGTAGATTTAGATTAGAAATGAGGAAGAAATTCTTTACTGTGAGGGTGGTGAGACACTGGAACAGGTTGCCCAGGGAAGTTGTGGCTGCCCCGTCCCTGGAAGTGTTCGAGGCCAGGTTGGCTGGGGCTTTGAGCAACCTGGTCCAGTGGGAGGTGTCCCTGCCCATCCCCATGTCCATCTTTAAGGTCCCTTCCAACTCTAGCCGTTCTATGAGCCTGATAATTAAAAATTTCCCTTCCTGGAAACTCTCAATTTATATACCATTGAGATGAATATACACTTACTGATACCTTGGGAAACTGATACTAGCAGTGTAGCACAATTTGTATGTGCTCATCAATAAAGATTTCTTTTCTAAACCAAGAGCAATAACTTAATAGCAAAGTCTATCAAGCTTTGAATAATCCTTTGATTGTGAAAAATCTGGCAGAACCATGGTAATATAATGAATGGGTTACACTTGTATAATAAATGACTGGAAGTTTTCATAAAAAGAAAAGTACAGGTAGTGATTAATGTACTGATACAGTGATAACAAATCCTTCAACAGATCATTTGATTCCAGTTTATGATGCTATTTTCATTAATTAGTTCTCTGAAGGATTATGGATCAGATTTTTTCTTCATAAACGAGTCTTTGAAATGCCATGTTGTCAATATTTTCAAAAAGTCTGTCACTGAACTACTGAATCCTTGTAATTAAGCAGTAAAAATCCATTAAATTTTAATTCTGTAACATTTTGGATTTTACAGTACTTATTTCAATGTTAAAAACCATTATGTTAATACCTCCAAGCAGTCATTTTTGTGGGGCTTTTTAAAATTTTTTTAAACTTGATTTTTACTGTTAAAGGAAACAGTGCAGTTTGATGGCATTTCCTATCTGTTTGTAGTGTAAAAGCTTCTGAATGAGGCATCCAATCAGAAAAAAATAGGTAGAAAATTTTCAGTGAACAGAATATTTACAATTTTTTAGCAAAATCCAAAGGACGAGATGAGGATATTATGTTACTTCTGATGTGAGGCAGTACTTGTAATCAAGAATCATGTCTATAGGAGAAAAATCAATTGATGGTTATTGAGAATTTCCTTGTAAGTCTCCCAGTGCCCTGCCCGGGGAAGAGGAATGGCAAAGAGTGGATCCCGTTGCACAGCATGGTGCTGTGGTACGGGAATTCATGTGATGGGGCTGACAGGAGTTGCATACTGGAAGTTTGGGTGACACCCCCTCACCCCCCTTTTTTTTTCCACTGCTGAATTCATGTCAGTCAAAAAGTGTGGGGGATAGTAATGGGTAGTCACCTTCCCAGCAAGCTACACTGTGCAGCATAATTCTTCTCTACTCTTTTCATTCTTTCAGTTACCCAGAACATCTCTGGATTACCTGCTGAATGGTTTTCTCCTTGCAAAAAGGTGGAGACATAAGTCTGTACAAGCCTCCACCTTCCTTAGAAGTTGACAGCAGACTTTAGTGGTTGCGTAGGTCAAAGGAAACAGTGCTGATTCACAGAACTGCCTGTGGGGAACGTTTTGTTAAAGATTTAGCCCTCATCTGAAGGGCGAGAAGACTTTTCACAGTCTGGAAAAAAAATACATATTTCACCTTCTTTTAAGATGATCTCAAGCTTTATGTAACAAAAACGTCGTTCATGGAGCTTTGTACTCAGGTTGTACTTGGTATTCTGTACTAGCAACCTAGAATTCAGCTATGGCAGGGGATATATATATGATTTTTAAAATGGCTTTCTTACCTAGGAAGTCAAAAGTTCCCTTTTTGGTTATCTGTGTCACTAGTAACTGAAAAAATAATAATTATACATTCTAAATATTCTTTTAAACTTGAAAATGTGTTAAAGGCAGTGGTGATTGTTGCAATGCCTTCTGTTAAGATTCAGTCTTTGGCAGAAGTTTTTTTATGTGATACCTGGTTCCTGGTAGATAACATGGCTTGACATAGCATGTTATAGGCAAGTTGCTTCTGTAATGAGAGCAATTTCCCCGCACAACATCCTTGTTGCTAGATTGGAGAGATACAGGTTTGATGGACGGACTGTTTGATGGATAAGGAGTAGGCTGGATGGCTGTATCCAAAGCGTCAAGGGCTCCATGTCCAAACGAAGATCAGTAACAAGTGGTGTCCCTCAGAGGTCTGTACTGTGACTGGTAGTGTTCAATATTGTTATTAGTGACATAGTGGCATTGAGTGCACCCTTAACAAGTTTGCCAATGACACCAAGCTGAGCGGTGCAGTTGATACACTAGAGAGAAGGGATGCCACCTAGAGGAACCTTGACAGGCTTGAGGAGAAGGCCCATGGGGACCTCATGAAGGTCATCAAGGCCAAGTGCAAGGTCCTGCATCTGTGTTGGGGCAATAATGGATTGAGAGCAGCCCCAAGGACTTGGGGTCCTGGTGGATGAAAAATTGGAAATAAGCCAGCAATGTATGTTTGCGGCCCAGAAAGCCAACTTTATCCTGGGCTGCACCAAAAGAAGCATGGCCAGTAGGTTGAGGGAGGTGATTATGCTCCTCTACTCTGCTTTCAGGAGACCCTACCTGGAGTACTGTGTCCAGCTCTGGGATTCCCAGTACCAGAAAGACATGGACCTGTTGGAGCGAATCTAGATGAGGCCACAAAAATGACTGGGGGGACACACACTTCTCCTATGAAGACAAGCTGAGAGAGTTGGTGTTGTTCAGCCTGGAGAAGTGAAGGTTCCAGAGAAACGTCTTGCAGCCTTCTTAAGATGGCTTCTTTAAAGACGACTTACAAGAAACACAGAGACGTTTTGCCAGGGCCTGTAGTGACAGGATGATGGCAAATGTTTTAAACTGAATTAGGGTAGGTTTAGGAAGAAATTGTTTGCGGTGAGTGTGGTGAGACACTGGAACAGGTTGCCCAGGGAAGTTGTGGGTGCCCCATCACTGGAAGTGTTCAAGGTCAAGTCGGCTGGAGCTTTGAGCAACCTGATCTAGTGAAAGGTGCCCCTTCCCATGGCAGGAGGATTGGACTAGACACCTTTAAATGTCCCTTCCAACCCTAACCATTCTGTGATTCTATGGTCTATTTACACACAGAAGTTTTTTCTTTGTCTTTGAATCACAGCCGCATTTAGGTTGGAAGGGTATTCTTGAGGTTCTCTAGTCCAACCCCCCTACTCAGGTAGGTTCAGGTACTGTGGGTTTCCCAGGACTGTGTCCAGGTGGGTTTTGAATGTCTGCATGGACTCCATTTCAGAATGACTCCGAAATCTCTCTGAGTAACCTGTTCTGGTGTTCTGGACCCTCACACTAAAAATGCGTTCCCTCCCATTCAGAACGAATTTCCTGTTTTCTAATTTGTGCTCATTGTCTCTTGTCCTGTCACTGAGCACATGTGGCATATGCTTGTTTAGATGTTTGCCTTTTTCATTAGTGATAAAGAATGCTTAGGACGTTACCACTAACATGAAGAGCAGTAATAGTGTTTGTGAGGTGATAAGTAGATGAGGTGCTAACAGAGAAATAAAATGGAAAAATAGTAAATATGGGTTAGACTTAAAATACCCTACTCTAACTCTTTAGCTAAGTGTTTACTAAATATTTCTGTGTAGCAAGAAGTTTATAATTGTTTTTTATATGTCTTAAGGCTGTTGCAGAGTATTTGCAGTGTTGGTCATCAACAGTAAACAGATACTTTAACTGGCATTTGTTATGTTGTCTTTTCAAGTAGATGCCTGTAATATTTTAAACTACAGAAGACATAAGAGATGCAAATATATGTCTTTTTAATAAGTAGACAAATCAGGTTTTTTTCATGTGCACTGAGGAGAATTTTTTTATATAGCAATAAGTTATTTCGTATACTAAAATGAATTTTTCATATCTGATTTTGACTCAGGTAATTGTTAAAAACAGGGTGCTAGATATGATTTCCAGAGCTTGTGTGAAAATTTGCATAGTGCTCTGTCTACATACACACTGTCATGTTGTAGGCTTAATCTTCTGATAGAAATTTGCTATATGGTATATTTCAATATTTTATTGTATAGCAAGTTTCCTAATCTGTATTTTATAAACACTTAGATTTAAAAATTCCTGTCATGCTTTTGATTGAGCGGTCTGAATATAATGCTTCTTTAGCTCCATTTCTACTGAAATATATCTTATAGAAACTTTATCTTAGATATTTGCACAGACTGAAAATTCTTTCTTTTTCTTTCCCTAGGATAAGAAATGGGTTCTCAATCATGAAGATGTCACACTGGGAGAGTTACTGGGCAAAGTAAGTAATCAAGTGAGCTAAATAACATTTAAATAAGTATATATTAATCATTAAACCTATACATTTCCTGTTCATCTTATCTTTTAAATTACTCCTGTATGTGATTTTTATATCAATTCTTTTACTTTAATACATCATAGAGCACTGTGCTTTAAATAAATGTAGATCACATTTACTGGTAAATGATATAATGTGTGTGCTGAAAGTGTTTAGCTAGCATACATATTTTTCTCTTTTGGAAGGTTTTTAAGCTAACTAGATTTCTATAAATCATGATATGTCTGTTTTACTTTGTGTAGTCTTACAAAAAATGTTGCAAAATATAAATAAAACCAAATAAACAGATTTATATTTATGTATTTACATATAAAATTTAAGTATGTATAAAAATTAATACAAGATGATTAAATCAATATTTGTTAAAACAAATGTTTGTTGCTTTTGTACGATTTGCTGTCTGTCAGGTAACTTCAAAATCATATATGTATTAAATTAACTCTTGTATATAGTTTATATCACAAATTCTGCTTAGGAGCTATAAGTCTTTAAAATCAAGTAAGGCCTGTACCTCACTTACTTTTTTAGCACCTTTGCACTCACAAAGACAGTTATGAGTGCCACTCTGGGCACAATGTTCCACAAGATTTCCTGAAAAAAATTAAAAATAGGCTTAAATGAGGAGGAGACAAATGAAAGCAATAATTGCCTTCTTACTATGCTACACACTAAAATAATTGAGAAACTGTTCAAGAAATGGGGGAATTAAATACTGTCAGAAAGTTCTGTTACCCAGGATAAAATCTCCTTGGCAGCAGCCGATGACAAAAAGTATTATCTACCTGTAGACAGATCTGTGTCTGCATGAAATACAGGTACTGTGACAGCTTCACGTTCTTAAACAGAATAGCATCAAAAGAGAAAGGTAAAGATGTTTCAGGCATTAAAAAAGCTTTGTCGTGCTGAAAATTAAATATGAATTAGTCTTGATAGTAAAGACAGTTAAAGCAGTCTGACAATTGATTAATTTAGTAAACTGGACTTATATGTGCATTGCATATTATGGCACAAAGCATTTTTAACATTCAGTAAAGACAACTCAGTGCTTAAAAGTTATTATAGAATGATATGTTCTTTAAAAAATACAGAACAGGATAAAAACTTTCTTGGAACACAGTATAAAGCTGTTATGCATAATTTTCTTCTGTGAAAGCTAAAAAAGTAAACAGCTTACCATGGGGGTATGTTGTTGAAGACCTAAAAAATCTGATTATAAAAGGAGCTACTTCCTAAAGTCTTGTCCAAATGTGAGACCTTACATACTTGCCTTTATAGAGCAGTGCTGAGCTTAGATTTTAAATAAATTGTGGATCATGTAACTTTTTCATGGCAGACACAACATGGTTTTCTGCAATGCTCTTAATTTATGATCAAAATTAATATTCAGTGTTTTCATTTTTCTTATTTTGCATTTTTTTTCTCATATATGTGGGAATTTTTACGTTAATTTGATGTATTTTGTGCTAGTTTCATGGATCATCTTTTTGTCTCTTACAGACTGCAAATTAAAAACTATTGATACAATAGTGTGAAAATGAAAGTGTGCAGGAGTAAGAATAAGAAAAAAATAATGCTATCAGTGTCTGTTGACTTTAGAAGTTACTACGAGGTTTTATGAGAAAATTGTAATTACACAATTAATGTATTTTTTTCTCTTTCCAGCTAGGTCATAGTAGAATTCGTATGCTCTGTCCATATAATAGGTGTACTATGTCTGTGAACTTTGTGAACTGCGTTGTATTAGGGGCAGATACTGGAAGAAAACGTCATTTGGCTTCATAAACACATTTCAAAACTCCATACCAGTTACATCAGTTGTCTGCATTATTTTTCTGGAGGTTTGTGAAGATTTTGTTTACTTAGAATGATTTCTTTTTTCCTAATTTCAGGGTAATTTTGGTGAGGTTTATAAGGGAACATTAAAGGATAAAACTCCTGTTGCTGTAAAAACTTGTAAAGAAGATCTTCCTCAGGAACTGAAAATAAAATTTCTGTCAGAAGCCAGGTAGGTTCTCTGAATTTAATTGAAGGTTACTTGTGGGTTTTTTCCCAAGTTCTATAACTAGATGGATTTACAAATTCTGAACTTCAGGAAAATTTGAACAAGCAGTAGTTAAATTCTTTTAACATGTGGATGCAATAACATCTACACTTGCTGAAACCACCTCTTTGGCAAAGCAAGCTATGCCTTAAAACACAATTCTGTTGTTGTAAGTCCTTCCATTTAGAACTTCTGAGATGTGCCATGAGGACTGGGATAAGAAGACCGGAAGAAGCTGTTAATTTAAATGTGATTATACCAGTCATAGAGCTGATGAAATGTGGCTAGGTTCCTGTATAGACCCCATTTAGTAATTTTGTCTTTGTAAGAAGAGTTCACTCCCGTAGAGGTATTTTAGGCTGTGTCAGGCAGCATGCGATTGCATACTTCTTTTTCAAATGGCAGTCATGCCAGGATATGCTAAGTATTCTGAATGTAGGCTGATGTAGATAGGTGGATTCTAGGACCTCAGGGCAGAGGGTTGTATTGACATAATTTCATAATTGTTTAAATTAACTTGCTCCCTCTTGCTATGAAGCTTCGTATGTTTTCATTTTTACTCCCAACCCGGTGTGATCAATATGGAAAAGTAAAAGATACCATCTACCTTTAGAGAATGAAGATCAGCCACTGTATCTATTGAATAATTTTAAACTGCTTGTAACTTGGCAACTGCAGAGATGTTTCATTTGTTAAGCAGCCTGCCACTAATGGAGCAGCATTAGTCTGAAAAAAAGTGACGTGTTATTTCTCACTAAATATGTATGTACGAGGTAGGTTAGTATTTTACTGCTGATCCTAGAACAAAAGGGAAAAAGGGGATGTGTTTTAAGTTAGCAAATAGTACGAGAAGCATTTAAGTTACACGGTCTCTGTAGAATTCTTCCTTGCCCTTCATTTCACTTATAAATCATAGCATGCTGGTTTTGGCTGCAAATGTTCTTATTAAAGTATTGTGTAAGAAGATGTAAACGTTTTTGTTTAATTCCCAAAATTAAAATTGCTGTCCTTACATTCTTCTAAAACTTATTGTATTAATTAATCTCTTAAAGTAAAATTGGAATGAGCGTGCATATGAAAAGTGCAGCAGGGAAGTGTAGAGGCATGCTGTGAATACTTTTTTGATGTAGCTCTGCTTCTGGTCCACAGCTGAAATGCTACTTAATTAAAAGGGTTCTTGAGAAACTGAAAACCTCTCAGACCATTTTTCAGTTACATGGACAAATGGTAAAATTTAAATAAGAGTAATACAGTGTTCAATCTTGATTTATTAGTGAATCAGTATGCCCTCTGTTTCAAACAGAATGATGATTGATCTGTTAACGTTGATTTTTTTTTTCTTCACAATAACACTGATGACACGTTCTGTTAAAATAACATTAAGGGTTTAAGATATTTTCCTATAATATTTAATAAATTTGTACAATAAAGTTTATTAATATAATAAACTTTGTGTTTTGCAGAATACTCAAGCAGTATGATCATCCTAACATTGTAAAACTTATAGGAGTTTGCACACAACGACAACCTATTTATATTGTTATGGAGCTTGTTCCAGGTAATATTTTTCCCTTTTTTCCCCAGCATATTTTCATAGATACTGTTTCCATAATGTAAAATGTATTGTTTGCTGTTTTTCTTTATCTGCATTCTTATGATTGATCTCAAAAGTAACTTGTGTTGCAAATCTTTGGAAATACTAAGTTCTAGTAGCTTTGGAGTGGAGTGAGCTCCACAAATCTGTTGTGAGTTTTTCTGTACCCGTTGAAGACAATGGAATTTCCTGAACAATATTTCAGGTCTATCTTCATTTTCCTCCTGACAAGATATTACATGGTACTTCCTTTAACAGTAGAGGTATATAGTGAATGTTAAGGTGCTTGTATTTAAAGAAACTTCATGACTGGGTAATGTTTCAATTTTAATAACTCAGATTTGGGTCATCTTTGGTAATATAAGATTTTTTTTTTCTTTTCCAAAATATATTGTTCAGTTTATGGGTTGCTCTTAATTTATTTTGGGAATCTTGAGTTCATGTTATTCAGCAATTGCTGGAGAGGATTTCAGATTGTTAGGATGATAACAGCTTTTGGGAAGTTTTATGTTGATTTTCTCAGCAGCTGGAAAATGTGTGGGTTTGGTAGCCTCTAGTACTGCTTAATATGCAATACTGTATTTGTTTTATGTATCACTGGATTTGTCTTCAAAATTATGCCGCAAGCTGTTTTAAGAACTGTTTCATTCATGAAGACTTAGATTGTTTATAATTCCTGAGTACTGGCTTTAGTACAAGAGCACTGATGAAATCTTTGACCTGTTAGAATTTTCTGCCTTTATTCAATTAGATTATATTAGATTATTATATTTGTACATGTGATTAACTTTATTATAATGGAGATTAAAAGCAGTGTCCTGGGTTTTAAGGCATACTTTGGTAATCAGCTTCTCCAGACATCTCTGAAGATAAAAATAAATCCTGATCTTTTAACACCTCTATCATTCTGGTTCAAGGTTTTCAGAGCATACGACAAATTTTTGAAACATATCAATACAAGAAGGAATTAGTGAGAACCTTTCTCTGATTCTCATGCCTATTTTGCAGCCCAAATCTATCCAAAAATTCTTCTGTCTCCTGGTTTTGAATTGGCAAGAAACTTCATAATTCTTCTCCTGTTTTGCTGGTCTGTAAGTCCTCTGGCTAGCTTCCATGCTTGCCTGCCCTCATAAACACTTTACTATGTTCAAGCCATCACACTTTTCCATATTCTTTTACCCCTTGGCTAGCACACCATGAGACTGACCAAATCACCTAGAAACAATAAAGAGGCCGGCTCTGAAGAAGATGGCAGAGGAAAGACAAGACACTTACTTAGACCAGTTCAGAGAAGCAGTGATTCTGATGTTACTTGTTTTCTGTTTTCTAATGGCAAGTTTGGATGAGACTACTTAAAATAATAATTATTAGTGCTCTGATTTGGTATTTAATGCTGCCCTTTGAAGAACAGAATAGTGGTAGGCTTGTTGACTTGCACTTAGCACTTAACTTTCTCAGTATCTGCTTTTGTCTGGGTTTTGTCTTATTTATGCTTGAAGGTGTTTAAGCTATTTAACTCTGACATTCTTCTTAATAACTAAAAATGGCATGTTTTAGCTTAGAATTGTGTTCTGTAAATGTGTGGCTGAGAAGGCGTGTAATTAATAAATGTCTGACAGTTTTTTCCCTAAGGAAAAAATTAGAAACAGCTCCATAAAATGTGGAATTTCGCCTGTGTTTTCTGAGATCGGTTTAACGTTTGCGCTTTTTCTGCTGTTTTTATAACCCAAATACATGTAGGCGATACACGTACTATGTCTTTTGAGACAGTTATGATGTGGCTTGTTCTGCGGCTCATAGTGGTTAATTCTGCTTTTCATTCCAGATTTGGATTTCGATTCAGATTCTTAATTTGTTCAAGTATTAAAAATGTATTTTGAAACTTAGCACTTTATGTAGGAAGGTGCTACTCTGTTAGTGATTCTGTCATAAACTGTCTCTGCAGAGAAATCTTTTTCTGTTGTTGCAAATGTAAATGGGATTAAAAACTACACATCTGGATAAAGTCATCAGTGAACACAATAGAGGAGGCAGCAGATGCATATTTAAGCATCTATGCAACCCAGATGTTGCCAACACATAACAGAGAAATAAAGCAAGTTGTCAAAGACAATTATCCTTTGTAGGTAGATCCCTTTTCTTGGTGTGTGTGTGTTAACATAACAAGTGACATGTATCCTAAAGCAAGAATCACATTGATAAAGAAATTTCAAGATGGGTAATGTAGCAAGGATTAACTGAAATAATGAATAAGGTAGCCAAGCATGTTGCGGATACGTAGCCAAAGTGAAAAGCTAGATGAGAAATGATACATGTTAGTGAAAAAGAGCCATCATTTACTTACTATTCACTTACTTGCTGGTGGTCATACTGATCTCACTATCTGTGTCCACACAGTGTCAATCCAGATTACTTCAGTACAGAAAGACTTTGTTACCTTTTTTGCTATCTACCACCTGTCAAGAAATGAGGGAAACATCTGTGTGTAATGCGTATATGTATTGTACAAATTCTGTATAAGGGATGTATATGCGGAAAAATACATCCTGTCTCCCTGCCATTGGCTGGGTTCTTAGGCACCAGGTCTCTTCCCTTCTCAGTCTTGTCCTGCAGGTCTTTCTGCAGGAACTTCTACAGGCAGGAAGCAGATTGTGGCATCTTTTTCTACAGCTGGTTGGGATGAGGTTACTCGAGTCCTTCTGACTTTTCAGACAACATCTAATCAAAAAAAGAGTTGTTTAAATTGAGAAAGAAGGCAGCCTGAAAAGACAGAACTTGGGGTTTTTTTTTGTTTCTGTAACCAAATTTTTATGATCGTACTATTGATGATGACATGGATTTAGGATGCTTTATCTACTAGATTGAAAACATAGCAGTAAGAGTCATAATGATTTTTAAAAACTAAGCTGCACATGATTTTTGTATCAGGTTAAGAGACTCCAGTAAACTGGTGGAAGAATTTCTTCTGAGGACTCAGAGATCATAAATATTGTAACAAAGATGTGTTTTACAGTCGTCTAATAAAATACACCTAATGACCATCACAAGATAAGCTTCCTTCTTACATTTTAAAGAACATATATCAGGCAACATGCATTTTAATATAGGAAAAAAGCTACTGGAATATTTTTTAAAAAGATGAGTTCTCCTGTTTTCCAGATAAGCAGTTGGTACTATTTCCAGATAAGCAACTGTACTATTGCCCAAGTAAAGACGTATAATAAGTAGTTCCTCTGAATACAAAAGAGCATAACAGCATAAGAGATCCTTAGCAGGGTGAGGAGAGTGTGCAGTAAGCTTGCTACCCTGGACTTCAGGAGAGCAGACTTTAGTCTCTTCAGGGATCTGCTTGCTGAAGTACAGTGGGATAAAGCCCTGGAAGGAAGAGGGGCCCAAGAAAGCTGGCTAGTATTCAAGGGCCGCCTCCTCCAAGCTCAGGGGTGATACATACCAACAAAGAGGAAGTCAAGCAAAAATGCCAGGAGGTCTGCGTGGATCAACAAGGAGCTCCTGGACAATCTCAAACATAAAAAGGCAGCCTAGAGAGGGTAGAAACAAGGACAGGCAGCCTTGGGAGGTATACAGAGAAATTGTCCCAGCAGCCAGGGATCAGATTAGCAAAGCTAAAGCCCAGATAGAGATAAATCTGGCCAGGGGCATCAAGGCCAACAAAAAAGCCTTCTGTAAGTGTATCAGTGACAAAAGGAAGACTAGGGCAAATGTGGGCCCACTCAGGAAGGAAATGGGAGACCTGCTCACCTGGTGTTGCATTAAGGGGTGAAGTAGTTTGGCAGAAGATAAACCCCCTTGCATTCTAACACTCCTCACCAAGGTGAGAGGCTAGGTGCGGCTACATTTAAATTCTGAGTGGTGTCCAATTCACCACTATCAGTCCGGTCACGTTTGATATGTCAAACTGTTAGTTTCTGGATACGTTGGTAGTGGACTACACCTTCAGCGTAGTTGTGCTCATGAACTAGCATGGCCACTCTTTGGTCACATTCAATGACAAACCGAAACGACTAGCTACTGTCACAGTGCAGTTTGTTTCCCAATTCACCACTAGCAGTCCGGTCGCATTTGCTATGTCAAACTGTTACGTTTCCGGATACACTAATAGTGGACTGCACTTTCAGCCTAGTCATGCTCATGAACTAGCACGGCCACTCTTTGGTCATGTTCAGTGAGGAACACGAACGACTAGCTACTTTCACAGTGCAGTTTATTTGAGCAACAGAGATACACGTTCTTACGGATTGCCGGTGATAAACACACTGTCTGCAAAGCACATGCAAATAAAAGTATTGTTAATTATACAAAACGCGTGACAAAGTTATAAACCATACAGCCTGGCTATAAGTGTAAGAAAGACACTCTCTAGAGAGATTAGTAAGTTTTCCGAGGAGGCGCTTGGTGTAATCTAAGTCTTACCCAAAGGCGTACCTATGGCAGGGAAGAAAGGCTCAGCCCGTCGACTGGTCCCAGAAGTCAAAGGCAGTCTTTGATGGAGTCCTCCTTGACATGCTCACGATGGTGTCTTCCCTGATATTCCCCCGCTCTTCGGCTATTTTTATACTATTTTTTACTTTCAAGGTGGAGTTTAANAGAAAGACACTCTCTAGAGAGATTAGTAAGTTTTCCGAGGAGGCGCTTGGTGTAATCTAAGTCTTACCCAAAGGCGTACCTATGGCAGGGAAGAAAGGCTCAGCCCGTCGACTGGTCCCAGAAGTCAAAGGCAGTCTTTGATGGAGTCCTCCTTGACATGCTCACGATGGTGTCTTCCCTGATATTCCCCCGCTCTTCGGCTATTTTTATACTATTTTTTACTTTCAAGGTGGAGTTTAAGTGACTCTAGTCATAAATACTTTTATTGTGATTGCTGTAAAATTCTCTCGCTTCACATTTAAAGGTATAGTTTATGAAAAATTCAGGGCGCAGACTCGAGGAGGAGTGATCGCACCTTGGAGGCGGGTAGCCTTTGGGATGGAGGTGTGTTTAGGTATTATGATGACATTGTAATAAGCAAAGTTCGCACAAAAAATTTGACAAACTGTTGGCTCTGGGTAGTAAGTATGCAGCTTATCAGTTCCATAGGACCATCACGTTCGCATATCTGCTGTAGTATCACAGGGCTTGGCCGTAGGATCTCCATCCCACTCCACTCCCTGTGTTGCTTTGCAAGCAATATTGTACCAGGAATCGCAGATGTAGTGAATTCTTTGCGTACTAGCTGCGGCTGTATTCTACCCTAGAAATCTTCTGATTTTGTACCTTTCCTCAGT
Organism: Ibidorhyncha struthersii; assembly: GCA_013398815.1. Classification (NCBI taxonomy): domain Eukaryota; kingdom Metazoa; phylum Chordata; class Aves; order Charadriiformes; family Charadriidae; genus Ibidorhyncha; species Ibidorhyncha struthersii. The sequence continues at coordinate 136,090 of VZSZ01004950.1, forward strand.
GTGCGAACAATTCTGTATTTTTGATCATTTTAGTAATTATTCCACACCTGGGGCATGGAAAGGCTGAGATACTCAGTGACTTCTTTGCCTCTGTCTTCACTGGGAAGGGCTCTAACCACACTGCCCAAATTGCATAAAGCAAAGGCAGGGACTGGGAGAATGAGGTACTGCCCACTGTAAGAGAAGAGCAGGTTCAAGACCAGCTGAGGAACCTGAAGGTGCACAGGTCCATGGGACCTGATGAGATTTATCCGTGGTTCCTGAGGGAACTGGCAGATGAAGTTGCCAAGGCACTATCCATTATATCTGAGAAGTCATAGCAGTCCGGTGAAGTTCCCACTGACTGGAAAAGGGGAAACATAATCCCCATTTTTTAAAATGCTAACAAAGAAGACCCAGGGAACAGGGTCAGTCCACTGACCCAGGCCGGTCAGTCTCACCTCTGTGCCTGGCAAGATCATGGAGCAGATCCTCCTGGAAACTATGCTAAGGCACATGGAGAATAAAGAGGTGATGGCTGACAGCCAACATGGCTTCACTAAAGGCAAATAAATCATGCCTGACAAATTTGGTGGCCTTCTGTGATGGGGTTACAACATTGGTGGATAAGGGGAGAGAAACTGACCTCATCTACCTGGACTTGTGCAAAGTGTTTGACACCATTCAGCACAACATCCTGGTCTCTAAATTGGAGAGACGTGGATTTAACCGATGGCCCACTCAATGGATAAGGAACTGGCTGGACAGTCACACTCAAAGAGTTGCGGTCAATCACTCCATGTCTAAGTGGCGAGCAGTGACAAGTGGTATGTACTGGGACCAGTGCAGTTTAACATCTTCGTTGGTGACATATGACAATATTCCATAATAGCACTTCCTCAGTTGAATAGTAAAGTTTTAGGTGGACATTAGGTAGATTAACTTTTAAAAAAGTTAACATGTAACTCTTCCACTAAATATCACTTAAGGACTTCAACATCCTTGGGGTCGACATGGATGTTGGGATTGAATGCATCCTCAGCAAGTTTGCATATGACACCAAGCTGAGTGGTGCAGTTGACACACCTGAGGGACAGGATGACATGCAGAAGGACCTGGACAAGCTTGAGAAGTAGGCCCATGTGAACCTAATGAGGTTCAACAAGGCCAAGTGCAAGGTCCTGCACATGGGTCAGAGCAGTCACCGGCATCAATACGGGCTGGGGGATGAAGGGATGGAGAGCAGCCATGTAGGAAAGGACTTGGGGGTACGGGTGGATGAAAAGCTGAGCTGATTCTGCCCCTCTAATCCACTCTCATGAGATCCCACCTGCAGTACTGTGTCCAGCTCTGAAGCCCCCAACATAAGAAGGACATGGACCTGTTGGAGCGAATCCAGAGGAGGGCCACGAAGATGATCCAAGGGCTGGAGCGTCTCCGCTGTGAGGACATGCTGAGAGAGTTGGGGTTGTTCAGCTGGGAGAAGAGAAGGTTCTGGGGAGACCTTCTAGCAGCCTTGCAGTGTCTGAAGGGGGCCTACAGGAAGGCTGGAGAGGGACTCTTTATCAAGGACTGTAGTGCTAGGACAACGGGTAATGGTTTTAAACTGGAAGAGGGTAGATTTAGATTAGAAATGAGGAAGAAATTCTTTACTGTGAGGGTGGTGAGACACTGGAACAGGTTGCCCAGGGAAGTTGTGGCTGCCCCGTCCCTGGAAGGGTTCGAGGCCAGGTTGGCTGGGGCTTTGAGCAACTTGGTCCAGTGAGAGGTGTCCCTGCCCATGGCAGGGGGTGTGGAATCAGATCTTCAAGGTCCCTTCAAACTCTAGCCATTCTATGATTCTATGATATTCTGCCAACTGTTTTTTATTCTTGCACACATACCATGGATAAAAATCTCAGTAAATTTTGGTGGTGACCTACTAATAAGAAGACCCCAATTAGTATTCTGAAAAGCATTATTTGGGAGGTACGCGTTTGTATTTTGTGTAGGACAGTATTTATTTATTGTGTAATTTAGACTTATTATTGCTTTCTAAAACTTACTCTTCTAATTGATAAAAAAATGAATATTCCAGGTCATACATTAACAGAAGCTAAAATGCATGTAGCAGCAACAATGTTCTTCACAGATATATGGAAAGTTACATGTGTAGAAGACGTGACGTAAAACTGCCATTCAGGAATTTATGATGAGAGTTACTGAAAAATAAAATTATTGATTTTCAAAATCCCAAGCAAATTGTTCTCCCTCTCCTCCCCTCACCTTCCCATAATTGCCAAGATAGCCACTGAAATTGAGCCAATGAGTCCTTAATATTTTTTCTTATAGAAATTTTATATATTTGTAAGTTAACAGAGATCTATAGAAAAAACTTGTTTGCAGGCTTAAGTTATGCCAGCTAGCTGCTGTGAAAAAGCAATTTAGCAAAGCAGATGGTTTTAAAATGTTGATTTGTGATTGCATAATGGACAAATTTGTAATAACCTTTAAAGCACTCTTGCAAATAATTAGTTTTTGTTCTTTTTTACCTAAAAGACATTGAAGTATTAACTAAAAAGAACTACCACCCAGATCCTTACAAGGGCCCAATGCTGAAGTTGCTGTGTGGCTTCTCAACTACCATGTAATAAAAATTAACCTGGATTTTATAGTGGCGTAGATTTTTTCCTGTCAATTTTTTAGTAGACTGAGAACTGAGGAAACAACTTTATTTGGAAATGATCTTTGTATTTATTGTGGTTTAACCCCAGTCAGCAACTAAGCACCGCACAGCTGCTCGCTCACTCCCTGCCAGTAGGATGGGGGAGAGAATCAGAAGAATAAAAGTGAGAAAACTCATGTGTTAAGATAAAGAAAGTTTAATAGGTAAAGCAAGAGCCACGCACACAAGCAAGTCAAAACAAGGGATTCACTCACTGCTTCCCATTGGCAGGCAAGTGTTCGGCCACGTCCAGGAATGCAGGGCTCCATCACACGTAATGGTTACTTGGGAAGACAAACGCCATAACTCCAAATGTTACCCCCTTCCTTCCTTCTTCTTCCCCCAGCTTTATATACTGAGCACGATGTCATATGGTATGCAATATCCCTTTGGTCAGCTGGAGTCAGCTGTCCCAGCTGTGTCCCCTCCCAATGTCTTGTGTACCCCCAGCCTACTCGCTGGTGGGGCAGTGTGAGAAGCAGAGGTGGACTTGGCTCTGTAAGCACTGCTCAGCAATAACAAAGACATCTCTGTGTCATCAACACTGTTTTCACCACAAATCCAAAGCACAGCCCTGTACTCGCTACTATGAAGAAAATTAACTCTATCCCAGCCAAACCCGGCACAGTATTAAAACATTTTGTTAGTGAAGTACTTCTCATAGAGATTTCCTCTTCTTGTTTGGTAATTATGACTCTTTCTCTATGACAACTGTAGTTACCAGTTTGAAAATATTAAGACTGTTAAAGAAGATTTGTGTTTATATGCTGATTTTTTGCATGCTTTTTGTGTTCCTAATAGAAGTTGGACTTCTGTTTCTCTTTTGCTGTGCACTTACCTTTGTGCTTATATTTTCCAATTTCATATTGCTAGCTTCTACTCTTCACATTCTATTAGGACTCTTAATTTAGGATGGGCCTGAACAACGTGTATGCACATGCCTTCTGCACTCAAGTGGTAAGTCAGATGTGCTGGTTTCTAGATAGAGAGAATCAAGTAATCGCAGCTCTCTGGGCATGTGGTGTGATGTCTTTGAGCCAGAGAGAACACATGATGTGAGATCCAGAATCAGTGTAATTTCTCGTAGAGTTCTCTGCAGAGCAAGCCACACCATCTGATTTTTTAAGCATTTGCTGGTCATCTGCATAGCATATGCGCAGTAAGTGGGATGCATCCAGTGGAGGACTGTGTTTTGATAGTAAGCTGTTATTCAGATAAGCAGCTTCTAAACTTAGTTTATGACCCCGAGCTTTACTTTGCAGGAATACCTGGAGAGAATACAATGGTTAAAGTCTTCCTGCTGATTCTGACTCCAGTGGGGCTACTAACAGAGAAAAGTGGTATTTGGCTACTGCCAGTTTCTTCTTCTGTCTCCACTGCCCAAGAGCAGATATCAGGTCCTGTGTTAGTACATAGCTAATGAGAACTTGATGCCAAAAAGGCATGTTTTATTTTACAATGCAGTGAAATAAATCTTACTGTAATTGCAATATCATGTGGTGAATTTTAAATCCTGCATTGAAGGAGTAGAAATTATTCAGATCAGCTCCAGGAAAAGCAGAGTACAAGCCTTAAGCTGATGTATACAGCCCAAGATTTTCATACCTTTCAAAAATTCTGCTGAGAAAAATTAGACTATTGGAACTTGTTAGTATTATGAAGGTAATCATATAGGTTGCTAGAAGTTATTTTCTTTGTAATATTATTCCTTTTTTTCTTACTACTTTATAAGGAAATGTTGGCTGAGATGATTCGATAAGGTTTTTTGCAAAGGTGGTATTTGATGGAGGTTTTTTTTTTATATCTTTTGATCTAAAAATATGAATACTGCATTATTTTGTAACTTAGTACAATAACTGTTTAATAATCTGTTGTGATACATTTTAAGTACTTGGTTTATTGTAAGAAAGAAAGAAGTTAAAGTGAGAATTGCTAATGAATTTCGGGAAAAGAAATCCTGTATGTTGAGATTTGCCAAACGCTTGATGTTAGTGTAGAGCCATGAGTTTGGATTGTCCTATGGACTTGACTAACCTGACCGAAAAGTAATGTAGCAAAGATGGGATACTAGTCTTAAAATTGTTCAGTGAGGGTTGCTGCTTATATGAGACAGCAAATGCAGTCTGTAGCCTTCACCACAGGAACTGTCTAATGTAGATAAGCCTTTGTCAGGGATGGTTTCCAATATGAGGAACGGCAGAACTTTGTGAAAATGTATGGTTTATACTACTAAGAAAACACATAGCTTTTCTGTGATGCCAGATCAGCTAAAAAATTGAGCATTTCACTCATATTTTCTGGGTTAATTTATTTGTTTTCTTTGCTCTGTGCCTCTTTTCCCAGTGTTTGGTGGTTTGGGGTTTTTTTTTTGGTGTGCTTTATCCTGCATTGTTGACCTTAAAGCTGAAGAAAGGGAAGTAATTATGAGGAGCTGCTTTGGTATTCAGAACAGGAAAAGAACAATTTGCCAGTGTCTCTTAAGGCTGCACAGGGCGTAAGGAGTTTTCATAACAGCTCATTTTTAGCAAATTTAGATGATGATCAGAGAGACTGCCTGGAATACTGCTAGCATTATCTGTAAGCTGACCAGAGTCCAGACTGATAACCTGAGACAAATGGATGCTGGATTTTGACAGGGTGTAGAGAAGATTATCAGGAAAATAGGAAAGAGGTTGACAAAAGCTGCTTCCTGTTCTTTTCTCCTTTCAGAGTGAACTCAGCATCTTTTCATGGAAAAAGACAGGAAAAGGAGAAACTAGAATACCTTTCTCTTTTACTCTTCCTCACTATTATCTTTCTTATTTCATCTTCTCTCTTAGTGATCATGGATCTTATTATGGTATTTCTGCTTTGAGAATAAGCGATTTTAATTCAAAGTAACACTGAGGATCACTTAACTGTGTTTTCTTCTGCTCTTAATTTATCATGCAATCTCCTATGTAATCAAAAACAAATTGCAGGAGTCCCTTTAAACTTTGATTATTTTTTTTTTCTCTTCTTAGGTTTAGGGCAAAAACAAATCAAAATCAAATGTAATCTGTAAGATCCAAGAAGCAATCCCAAGCCACAAAATCCTTTTTTCTCTTTCTTTATGTTCATTTCAATTTACTTGAATTTTAGCTTGCCCTGAAAAGAGAACTTAATTTAGTGGTAGGAACTTTGCATGTTGTTGTGGTTTAGGCTGAATGGGCTACTGGGGATGTGAGGGACCCCAGATGGGACCGACAGATGCTCCCCTCTACCCCTCTTCAGAGAGAGGGGCAGAGGGGGGAAAAAGAGACTTAAGAGTTTAGAAGGAACTGAACTACTTTAGTGAACTATTAAGAATAAAAAAAAAAAGGAAATAATGAAATATATACAAAACCATATCAAGCTCCCAGGATGACAATCACATCAGTGGCTGGCCCTGGGGAAGTCCCAGACTGGACTCAGTGATGGATGGGAACTGGATTCTGGATCTGCATTCAGAATCGGGATCAAAGGCAGACGAACAGAGTCTTCCTCGAACACTGGCCATTGAAGCAAGAGAGCTGACCGCTTGATTCCTCAGCTTTTATACTGCGCATGATGCAGATGGGTTGGAATACCCCATGAGCCAGTTTTGGGTCACCTGTCCTGTTGGCTCCTCCCCGCAGGTACAACCCCTCTACGCGTTTCCAATTCTGACCCTCCAACAGGGCAAATAGCCAAGTTAGCTGGCCTTGGGTGTTAGAGCAATAGGTCTAAGCAAGAGCCTCTCTGCATACCATGCCTGGGCGTCAACTATCAACCACTGATCTTACTACTTGGAGGGCAAGCAGTGTCTGCACAATAGGCTGCTAGTTTCAGTAGTTAGAAGAGGCCCAGCTAAGAAGCAAAGTTACTGAACAAAGTTGGTCCTGTTTTACCTCAAACTAGGACATATGTTCATGAACTGTGTGTTCTAGAGTGGAGAATTTTGAAGATGTATGTGTAATCCTGTATCGCAGTTACCACTTCATGCAACTATTTCAACAGTTTATCTTGTAGAACCTCAGAGATGCCTCTGTCTCTCCAGCAAAAAGTCTGCCCAGGTTGTCGAGATAAGCACCACCATTGCGCCTGCACCAGCTCTCTCTGGAAGGATTTGTCTAATTGACAGTAGACGCAAATATCTTTATATGTTCCAACAGTTGATTCAGTGTAATAGGTGGAAGCTTGTAGTCACGTTTTTTTGTGACCTACTCCTTTTAGCTGTTGGCTTGTTTAATCACAAGCTGATAGCCTACTTTCTTTTCAGGTTTCTATATTTAAACATTTTTATATTAAACATAGCTAAAATTACATCCCCAGAAATATTTGGAAAGAATTTTCTTTTTGCCAAGTCAGGTGTTCAAGAATCTGGCTTGTCTGTTGAGTCTTCATTTAGCTTCCTCGAGCATATAGATTATGATAATATATTATGAGTATATTCTACATTATGATATTGTGAAACCTAGATCTTCTTTCTGTACCAGATCCTTACCTCATACAGTTCTGGATGGTTTTCCAGGGATTGCTGCTTGTCTTCTGATAATGGATATGTGGTAGCAAAAATCAGCCTTCTTCTTAACTGGACATGGAGTTTGTGTTCCTTGTTTTATTGATGCTCATGCTGGCATACATTAGATTTGCTGAACACTTGCAGCTGGAAACAGGTTAAGATTTGCTTGTACATACAAACTGCTACGAAAACATCCAGTAATCTAGCAGTGTAGAAGGCTGTCTGAATTAGCTTTCAACTATGTATGTTAAGCTTTTATTTAGACATACGCAACTAGCTTTCAAGGTGAAGTTCAGCAAGGTCGTAACATCCGTCTTTGCAACTGGGTAAGGTAACCTGTTCAGATTTGTACTGAATCATTTGGGATGCAAATTGCCTGTGCCATTGATGCAGAAACGATTCAGAGGTGACAGGTTTTATTAGCTGAAGTGCAGCACTGCTTGATTTCAGCTACGCTGGCTCCCAGGCACGTTCAGAAAGAGCATAGCCATTTCTGTAGTGCCTGTAACAAGATCTGATAAGCCATTCTTAATCCAAGCTCTGGGGTTACCTCTGTTCATGCTGTCCTACCTGCAGTTGGCTTTGGTCCAGCTTGGCTTACTCACTCCATCTCTTCTGAAATTAAGGTGACTTCACTGCCACTTTCTGTACGTTATAGCGCTTTTTACTTCCACAGGGCATGTTAGATCAGAAGCATTTGCAAATAAAGCCCAGTATTCTGCCTGACCTATCAGGCCCGCTTGTTGGCCTTTGCTGGAAAAGAGGGCTGCACGGCATAAAGTGGAGAAATACCTACAGATCCATTATAGCTGGCGCTGAGGTAGAGCTGGTACAACCTACTAAATATTAACAGACTTTTGTGGAATGACTGTTATTTGCTGTATGCAGTGATACGTTAGGGTATAGCACCAAATCACAGCCGACTCCGTGTATTTCTGCTGTTAGTTTCATTGAAGCCAATAAGCCCATTTATAACCAAAGTCTCAGCGTTGAGACTGAGGTATGTATAATTTATTTGTTGATATGATGTACAGTATCCGTATTGTCTGAGATTTTCTGCTAAATGAATAATCATCTTGAATGAAGAAGTGCTAATGCTAAGAGTAGCCGAAGTACACATGTATGCTATGGCTTACCTGAGCCTGAGGTTAGCCCTGCTGTCTCTGAGGTGTAGCTGATTTCATACACGAGCCTGGAATGCTGATTGATGCTGAAGAAAAAAAATAAATTTTAGTTTCACTTCATGTCGTTCAGGTGCTGTGTTTTCTACTTTGTGTGGTGTGTTTTGGTTTTTTTTCTCCTTCTGGAGACAGTGAGATCTCTATAGAAATCATTCAGTTTTTTTTCCAGTTGCTTCTCTTTAGAGATCTCTTAAAACTTTTAATAAAGTTTTGCATGAACTGCCCCATTGGTTGTATTGTGCATCCTCAGTAGCTGACTTTTGCCAGCAAATTTCAGATCCGTGTTCTATTTTGCAGTCACATCCTGACTCTTTACTGCATGCTGTCAAAAATCAACTCAAAAAAAAAAAAAAGTCAGTCAAATTCTAGACAAATTCAAATTAGAGATAAGGTGCAAATTTTTAACAGTGATAGTGACTGTCTGGCTTTGTTTTCCATTCAAGTCTTCATTTTTTTTCTCAGGTCAATTAAGTTATCTGTCTCAATACCCAGCTGTTGTTAAGCGCACCTTCTGTCTACCCTGCAGTTTCTCTTCACACAAATATGATCCCTGTCTGTTTCTCTAGTTGTTGTCTCTTTTTACCTTTCCTCTTGTACTCTGCTAAGCTTCCAGCTTCCATTTTTCTTTGTCTTTACTTCTCTGCAACCTGCTGTGCTTCTGCCTCTGCCAACTCCTGTCTTGTTGGGTAGGTCACCCTGTGACCCAGACACCTTCCAATGGATTCCTTCTCTCCATATATATGTCCAACTCCACTCTCTTCCCCCAAGCTCTCTTGTAGTACACACACACATGCAGACCCCATTTCTTCTTCCTCTCTTCCCTTCTTCTTAGTCTTGTATGTTCACATGTGCCTCTGCGTTCCTATTTGCTGCGTGGTTTCTAGCTGTGAAGATATTAAGAGAAGAGGGGGAAGAGTGAGATTCCTTGGAGTGTAGGTGGTGGTGATTAAAAATTCATTTGGGCTCAGAGCTTCTGTATTTTATAAACAATACCAAAGCCCAACTATACAGTCTTTTTTTATTGTAACATTTGAGACTAGAGTTTGATTTTTTATCTTTTCAGATATTTTAGGGTGTGATGATTTATATTTTCTATCAAGATTGTACAAAAATAAATCAGCAAGTAGATGAAACTAGAAAATGTGTTTGAAAACTGAATAAAAACAAACAGTCAAAAAAACAGCAAAGTGTTTTGGTAACTGCAAGAACTTCTGTATGCATCTTATTTCTTCAGTTTTATTAATTGGTATTCACATTATTACTTTTCCTTTACCTAGAACAATTTTTAAGTAAAAGTGTCTATTATTTAATGTGTCTGCATTTAAAAAATGTTCATTGTTTTTCTTCAGATTAAAAAACACGCCTGTTCTTCATGTATGTTCTGTTTCACATGGGCTATCACAACTTTATAATCTGGAATCCTCTTCAAGGCTAGTGATTACTGGGTTTTAAGCATAGTCCAGTTATAGGAATTAATGAAACAAAACTGAATGGAAAACTTCCTGGGGGAAGATGATTTTCCTCCTAGTTAGTTCCTGAAATAGTTCTATATCCTCATAGCCACAATACCAAAACAAGAATCCAGGTAGTCTGGACAGGATTATTTTGTGCAGCACAGAGGACAAGAGATGCTGGCTATTGATGTCTTGTTATGATTTCTGGTTTCTTCTTGATGGATTATGACAGAATTGGTTTTGGACAGGCTTTTATGCCATTTGAGAGTAAGTAGTTAATGTGGTGGGATCATTGGCTTCACGCTCTAGCTTATTTGATCTACCTTAAATCTAAGGCAAGGTTGCTGACCATTTTCAATATTTTCCTCATTTTGAATATCGTATGTCTGTAGTCTGTCATCCCCATTAAAAGTGAAATAGCATATATAATGTGTTGCAATCTTCTTCTCATCTTCATTTTATTGTAGTGTAGTTATTTTGTGCTAGTGAGTCATCTCCGTTGTGGTCTCATCATGGGTCTTCTGCTACAAAGTCGTCTGCATCACGTCCTGGTGCAAACAACATCTTCTCTTTGTTTACCTATTTCTTGCTGCTCATCATGTCCTTGGCTCTCAATGCAAGCCATTCTTCTAACTCTTGTTTTTTTCTTTCATCTTTTGTTTTCACATACATGCATTTCCACTCATACTTCATTACTACCATTCTTAATATTATTAACTCATACTTCATTACTACCATTCTTAATATTACTATGGCAAAACTTTGCATGATTGTAGCAACTTTTATTTGCTTTGCTGAACAAGAAAAATTTTTAACTGGATTTCTCAACAGTACTCTCTAGGCAGTTGAAAAACTTCGTGCTTATTTATAGTTTTTGTTGCTACTTATGTACAATTAAAAAAAAAGGTGAAAGCATGGCATTACACACAAATGATCCATTACTTGAAAAGTGAAGGCACACTATTTTAAGGAAATTGAGTGCTTCAGCATTTCTAAACCCGTACATTTTTAATAGTTTGTTGAATATATGCTTACTTTCTTAAAAAACTAATAGGATTGCTGCAGATGCATGTTTACTATTTTAAATTCATAGATTTAAATAGCTGTGTTTGGGTTTGTTTTATTGATTATATATGGGATTATGACAAAACCCAATTCAATCAATTCAGTCAGTTCAATACGGAAACTCTAAATTCCTTTACATTAGTCAAAAGACTGATCATATGAATCCTATAATCTATAAATACTTATAGGTGCAGATAAAGGTAATTTCAATAATACTATAATAGCATATAAAGCAATTATGAATATTGTATCATGGAGCTCCTCTGTGTTAGGTGACCATTAAATGGTATGGCCAGAAGCATGCTGCATCTGCATGATTAATGTGTGTATAAATTTAAGAATTAAGTGGACTTTTTAAACAAACTGCTACTTAACAAAGCTGTTTAATAAAGGAAATTCTCCCACTTTACTAAAACATGTGTAAATAATAATACATATAATTCTTAGTAATTGCTATTGTGTTAACACATTTATTAATATTTGTGTAATTATTTACAACATTATTAAAATGGTGTGATATTATATAGAGATACAGCATATATAAATAATGTATGTCTGTATATCTAGATATAAATAAGTGGGAGATTTCCCACCATAATTTCAAAACTATATTTTAATTATATTCAGTGTCAGTACTGGTTATGAGAATAGCGCCAAGAGTGCCTGGAGCAGGTAGGTTGATACCATTTTGGGCACCAGCTCAGGAGAGCACTGAAGTATGTACTCATAGTTGATTATAAATGCCATTAAAGTCAGAGATTGCCATAATTAAATATTTTGTAAACTGATTTAACATATTTCTCCTTCTTGCATTTTGATTTATTCACATAGATCACAAACAATTGATTTTTTCTCTTGCAAAACATTACCTTACTTTTGTGCGTGCCATTAAGTGAACTGTTATATTGCCATAAAATACTACTTAACATACAGCATAAAGTTAATGCTATAAAGTATGGTCAACACTAGGATATGCTGATATGTGGTATTTTCACTCTCTTAAATTCTGCATATAATGAGAAATAGTTCACATTCACAGTGAAGGGCTGTTTTCAGGAATCCAATTACAGCAGGCTGTTCTCATGGAGCTTCTGCTTATGTAGTACATTTTGTCATCTACTTAGTAAAATAATTCTATCGTATTAGGCAGACACTGCAGTACTGTTACTTATCCTCCTGTAGACCCAAACCAGGCAGTTGATTTCTGCTTGGTGATAATACTATAATGGTCTAATTATTTCTGTAGTATGTTGAGTGGTTGGAACAAACCTCATTTCCTTGTAGTGTTGTGTGCCATTAACTGGAATAACAGGTAGAATACAATGGAAATTCCACATATAAGAGAAAGCATTACTTACTATTATGTAGTCATCTAGTTTTGTTTCAGTCGTTTCATAGTCTAATTGGTCTGTTTATTTCATTTTTATCAACAGCTATTATATTGGAGATAATGCTCTGACACTATGTGCTGCAAATAGTGAATTAGGGCTTTTTATATTTAAATTTGTTTTAAGAGGCGCATAAAGATATTACATAGCCACAATTCTATGCTGAAGGGTTTGTAGTGATAGCCTCTTAACTCAGCTTTGAAGGTGTTCACGTGGATGCTTTCTTGTGAAGATGAATAGCTGTAACATTGGCCACAGTAGACAGCAAAAATCAGGATTTACTAGTAAGAGCAATTCTTTTAGAACAGACACTTGAGCCTGTGTTGGTATCACAATGACGAGGATAATCAGATTTAACCTAAAATGACCTATCTTGTACTGAATGAGATGTATATCATTTTCCTCTTTTATCTTGTCTGCAACTAACAGTACTTTCAAATCAATATTGAACAGAGTATTTAAAAGACTTCTTTTCATCTCTGTGCAAGGACAGATACAAGAAAACAGAACTGCTAGCAAAAATGTGCCTTTGCTGACTTATTTCACTATTGAGACTGAAACAAGAAAGATAATTTTATTAAAACGGTGTTTTGATGATAAGCATAAAATACACTATGCAGCTCAAGGTATACTGTTGGTTTTACTGAAAACTCTAGAAGTTCATACGGTACATGCCAGACACTGAGAATTAACAAGTGTAAGTCATTTCCTGATGGTATGATTGCACTGGGAAGTTACAGGCTTGTGCTTTGTGAGATTGACATATTGTGACATAAGGAACTGAGAAGTTTTTAATCCTGTTCAGAGGTGAACTGATGAATACTAGGATGTTAATCTGATTGCCTGAGCATATTAGAAACAAATTTATAACATGTATTATTTCTAAATTTTTTTATAGACATGATAAGCTTTTCTTTTTGTACCTTCTTATCTTTAGTAGCTTGTTATTTGAGAACAGATTTTTTACTGTTGATTGGGCAAGGCAGTAACTCATTTTTACAAGGAATTTATACTAGTTGTGAGGAATATGAATTTAGACTCACACTGATGTTGTTATAACAGTTTTTATAAGTAGACCTTTCTTATGTAGGACTTGTTCCTTCATTTTTAGTGTGACTGTGTAAGAAGATACCTTTTTTTTTTGTTTGTTTTTAGTATATCAAACTGGGCTTGTCTATCTTTTGAGTTCTTCCTGCAGTAAGTTGTTAGAAATTGTCACTCTTCAGTATTGGAAGATTGGTTGATTGAGGGTAGTTTGGCTTTTTTTAGGATGGCTTTATGTTTTTTTTCTGTGATCTCCATTAATTTACTGTTCTTATTCAAGTAATGCTACGATTTGTCAAGATTGGAAGACTTTCACATTCACAAAGACATATAATCCTACTTACTAATTAAAAGATTATTCCCATATACAAAGCAGTGAATTCTCAGTATATAAACAAAATAATTTTGTTTATCAGCTTGTTTGTATGTGTTCGAGGGGGGAATTGCTTAAAAAATATTGTTAACTGTTTGCTGTAACCAGAATAATTTTGTTTACATGTGTAAGAAATGACACATATTTCAATGCAGTGTTTATCTTCTTTCTCTATGGCAATACCTACTTTTTGCCATTACCAGACTATGTCAGTAACCTCTCAGATTAAAGGAAAGGTGATTATTACCCAGTCTGGTTTGCAACAGTATTCTGTTCTTTTAAGACTTATTAGAATTTAAAATTCAGTATCCTAAGATTCACCCTGTCAGACATTGGAGATGTAGTGTGTATAACTGTCTTTTGTAAAACAGAGGCTATTTCAAATTGGCTTTAGAGTCAAAGGCATCCAGTCAGCTCTTGATTTTCCATCTGTGTGTTACCCAGCCTGGCAGTAAATGGCATCGTGGGCGCTGTGCATGCCAGCAGGCACACTGGTGGACTGGTGTACAGTACTGGTGTACACATGATGCAGTGTTTGCTTGCTCACCTGAGGGGTTCTCATGGGCCCAACATGAGAGCATTCGCTGCATTGTGGGTAAAAAAGATCAGTCACCTTTGCTTTCATCCTTGCACTTTAACAATGTGCTCTGGCAGTCTAATTTTAAATACGTAGATGATCCATAATTTTGCATAGCATGGATTATACAAACCCTTTGTTACTCTTAAAAATTTGAAAATAGACCATATATGCTTTAAATAGACTGTGTTTTGCTGTCACGTGCACTGCATTTTGAAAAATGCCAGAAATTTATCACTGAAGAAAGAATGTATCAGATAATGTTATTCACCTGTTTAACTGGAATCAATTGAGAAAATTGGAGGTCAGGAACCTGTACCACAGGGGTCAATACTGGGTCCAATACTGTTTCACATCTTCATATAAGATCTGGATTATGGGGCAAAGCAAGTTTGCTGATGACACCAAATTGGGAGGAAGGGCTGATATGCCAGA
>VZSZ01004953.1:238-109895 GCA_013398815.1 Ibidorhyncha struthersii
GGCCGCCAGTGTTGCCTACTCAACCTGACTGGTTGGGAAGACAGCTGGGTAAGCCAAAACTGGCAGTGGTTGTGGTGCCGTGCAAAAAATGGTGGATCTGCCAAAACTGGCAGCATGGCAAAACCTGTTAACACCGTTAGAATTTGGAAGAAATTTGGTTGTACTGGTACACGTGCTGATCTGTCAGTTTAAACTTTATGCTACATGGCCAAATTCTTTGCCAAGTAATACAAAGCACCTACTAAAGTCAGTGACACAAGTGCCAAAGAATTTCTTTACCAGCTGTTCAACAGTTTAATCCTTCAAAGGGATGAGGATGCCCTCAATCTCCATCCCAGGCCTCTGGCATACCCTCTGGAAGACAGGAAATGTAGAAATGTCAACCTTGTCCATCACAGAGTAAGAAAATGATCAGAAATAAACATGGTACAGGCTGTTACCAGGTGGTGTATGCTGTCAGAATATACAAGTCACAAGTAGGTGCATCAGAAAATCACCTTACAAATGCTGAATAAATTCCGTTCAGATAAGCAAATGGTACTATCCCATGGTTTAGAGCTCAGCCAAATGTCAGTGCCTTCTCCTAGGCAGTGCTGGGGAGTGGGAAGAGCAGGGCTGCCCTGGAAGGGAGGTGGCTGCCAAGGTGACCCCAGCCCGGCATGGCAGCACCCTTACAATCAGGGCACCATCCCCCACGTCCGAGCAGGGCTGAGCTGGTGACAGGACCTGCTGATGGTCTAGTGGTCATCAGATGAGCAGGAGATGGGGCTACCTCCACCACAGGGCCAGGTCTGGGGCCAGCTCTGAGCTCTGGTGGAGCTCTGGCCCCAGGGCAGAAGGTGGGGGTCCCGGGTGAGGGTGGTCAGAGCACCACAACCTGCCCCTTCACTCAGGGCTCTGAGAGACAGGGTACAAAGTGCTTCCTGAATGAGAGATTGCATGAAAAATGGACAAATGTATTAGCAAGGCCTTTTTTTTTTTAGTGAGAAACAGCTTTTAAATTTTCACTGGATTCTACTGGATCTGCAGCTGTAGGTACAGTGCTTTTGAAAATCTTACTCTGGAGTGCAAAGAGCAAAAGCTCTGTCTCAACTCAGGGAGTGATTGAAGCAACACAAAAAAGATGGTGGTGTAGGTGGTTTCAGTAGGGGCATTATGATTTTTATGTATTTTTACGATCCACAGTTATTCCTATACCACCTACTGTTTCCCAAATTCCAAATGTCACTCTTGTTCAAATTCTCTCTGCCAGCTTAAGCTTTCTGAGCCTGCCTCTTTCAGCATTGTTCCAACATGAACCAGTACCTATTGTGCACACCCTGATACTGGTTGCTCTCTGCGGGCTCTCACAGAAGTCAGCAGAAGTCACCTGCTGAAGGTTACATGGGGGTAGGATTAGGTCTGAGGATGTATATTTGTTGACACAGGACTGCCAACTGCTATTGGAGTGGATGAAAGCAAAATAGCAGAAATAGGGAAAAAAGCAAAAAGTTTTCATCACCACCATCTTTCAGGCTCAGAACTTTAAAAGTGTGTTGACACCCAGGAAGAGAGCACAGCATGGAAATGCGTGGGTGAGCAGAGACCCACTAAAATGCGAAGTTCCTGGCAAGATGTAGCTCAGGCGTAGTATCACATGAGGGTGGCTGGTTTGCACAACAGCCCAAACTAAGGAAATCCACTTAGTTCTGAGCCTCTACCGCTTGGCATCTCTCATAGTGTATGTTTTGTTTCATTACAAGGAGTTTAGCTCCTTGCTTTTACTGTTGTAATTATCCTTTCTCCTTCTTCATAAGTACAGGTTTTTGTCTCTCTGGTTTATCAGTTCTACATTTTTTTTCTGTTTTTCTAATCTTTTGATGACGTTCCTTAGTACCGTGATTTCAATTTCTTTATTTTCTCCAACTTTTTCCCCTGTGAAGTTACTTCCCTGGATCTTGCTTTTCACATTTTTTTTTGCTACTTTCTTTCCTGGTTCTAATATCCACTCTTTTCCCCACTTCAGAAATACTCTTCTACCCAAATTCCGCACCTGTGTTTTGCATTTTTATTTTTTTTTTAAGCTCCCAAACTGTCCTGTATCTTCTTTTATGTCAGTTCTGGCTTGCTCTCTAAGCTGTCCTTAGAATTCATTGGTTTTTCAACTAACACACTGACTGAGATTTTTCAACATATTTAGGCATTGCTGTACAGACCGCAGTGAGGCTTGTAATGCTGAACAGAGCAACACCTAAATATCTTTACAAAGAAAAAAAAAAGAGGGGGGTGTGAAGGGGGAGGGAGAGACAGCTGGCTGCGTGCTCCAGTTTCATTGGTTACCCTCTCTACTATCTGCCAGCACTTACATAGGTTGCGTTTGGACAGAGAGCTCCGAGAGGCCAGCAGCTGTAAACAGCAGAGACAGTAATGAGACGGTGGCTTCACAAAGCTGTAAACCCGGTCATAGGGTAGCTAGTACAAGATTAAAAATGCCGCAGCCCTTATACACAAGATGCTGAACTAATATAAGACCACTCTGACTGACGGTGGGGGTGGGGGTGAGAATATATAAATAAACAAATGAAGGAGTAATTTTTGTCTGGCAGGATTATGCAAGATCAGGTATCAGATGTCGGCATTTCTCAATGAACCTTCTTCGCCGGCCCAAAAGCTCTTTTGCCAATTCTTTCGTGCTCCCTTTCTGCTCTTGATGGTGCTTTGTCATGGTACCCAAGGGTTTCCAAGGAATTGCTTTCCTTGTGTATAAGCAGGTTTGGGTGCATATTTTTCTTCTTTTATTTGGGCCCTTGCTGAAATCTGGTGTTTTGTTGTAAGCTGTCTTGGCTCCAACAACAGCAGCTTCGAAGAATTTGGTGACGGCATAGTGTTACTGATCAGACAGAGCCTGGACCAAAGCCACAGTGGAAATCGTGTACTTGGCAAGCACACTCCCTAGGCATTGTTCCACATGATCCCAAGTGGACCAAGTCAGAGGTATTTGACCTGATTGGATTCTGTGGAAAACATCTATCAAAAACACCATGGGAACTCAAGGAATGAATTCTTCTGTAGTGTCGTTTCTTTGCAAAGGCATCAGCCTGGGGACTGGGTTAAGAATTCTGCCTCCAGAGAGGCCCAATGGTAAAAGTGGATGCTCCAGTTCTGCCTGCCATGGCCCTAACTTGTCCAAGCCTGAAGCACAAAGCTCCCCTTCACTTCTACCACATCTATGCCCATTGCACCTGATTCTCACTCACCTGATGTTCTCCTGGGATTTTCTCACGTCATAGCTATGTGGTCATAATTATGAGAAAACAGGTATGTCTTGGGCACTGAATCAAGCATTTATTTATTCTCAACAGAATTTATGGAATAATGTGAGTCTAGACAGGGCCTATGCACTCCCCAGTCCTTTGCCGTATCAGCCCTGACCACTGGGTGACATTGTGTCAGACATTGTAGAAGCTAAGCTTTTAGCTTAGCATAGGAAAGTGGAATCCACCTGACATTACTCAAGACGTTGGACTTCATTCCTTGACACGGCTGTGATCCAGCATGTCCAAGAACACAGCATGCACATCAGTTTCAGGACGTTCATTGATGAGCTTCTCCTGGCTTAGTCAAAGATGTCCTTTTTCACCACCTGGAATCCCACCATGGAAGTGATGTGCAAACCTCAAGGGAATGATCATTCTCTTCTGTACAATTTTCTATGCCTGACCTATTTCAAATTTGAAAACTAAACTAAAGTCTTACCCAAAGTCTGTTTGAACTCAAGGGGCTGCTTGACTCTACTTGTCATTATTGAGTGTCTTTGGCTTCTCTTCTCTGTCCCTCACTTCTGACAGACCTAAGTCTCTGCAGACATCTTGCCTTCTCCTTTCTCCCAAGCCAGAGAGTCCCTGTTGCCAACTATGTGACATAATCTACCATCATCAGTGCTAAATGAAGTAGGGAAGGAAGAACCTTGGGATCCACATCCTTACAATTAGGAGATAGATACTGTTAAATATATATAAAAAATGTAGGAAGGCAGTGATTAGAATCAAGTCTGATGGAAGATCAATGTTTTTTCTTTGAGCTGGACAAGCACACACATTCCACTACCATTTGACAGCAACTTAAGCAGTAATTGAAAAGGTCTCAGTGGAAATTGCCAATGGATGAGCTCATGAGCTTGGATGTCAGGGTGCAGGCACAGTCACCCGTGGCTCATGATGGGTCAGTCTGTTGATCTCAGCTTGCTGTTAACTTGAGGGATCAAAGCCTGCTTCTGTCTGTATGGCTAGGAGAGTGCTGTGGGACACCCAGACGTGGTGCACCTTGGTAAGTCACCTGACACTGGCTTTGTCTTCCATGGTTATCTACAACAGCTTTCAGCACAGTTGCTCCTTCCTTCTAAAGCATGGAGACCTGAGTATGCGGAGACTGTTTTTTCCCCTTCACTGACCCTGATGCAGCTGAGAGAGTATCCAAGAAAAGTCTCCTACTACTTATTGAAATGGTTGTTTTCATTTCCTAAATAACCTTGCCTGCTGTTGATTTTCCAGTTCCAACACACTGCCAGAGCATTAATATAGTGGAAGAATTCATTGGATCGCCACAGGATTAGTTATCCTCCTCTACTTGTTCAACAACACACTTATATGAGTCATTACCTCACCAAATAAGGGCTGAACTTATCACAAATCTACTGTTAATATACTTTCCATTCTAGAAATCTCATTTTGCTGCTGAGCCACCCCACTTGCATTTGCAGAACTCTTCTCCCAGAGCCAGGCATGACGCTTGAAGAGATCCTGTCTTTGTCATCAGTGACAATATCTGACTACGCAGAAAGTTTTGCCTGGTGTAACTCCCAACTTTGCAGTCTCATTTTATGTGGCCCATTGTGTGCAGGAAACAGCGCTTTGGCTCAGGAAGTCTGCGTGCATCTGCGCTGCCACTGAAAGCACTGCTGCCGTGCCCAGATACGGGCTTCTTGCTCAGTTCGTATTGCAAAAATGGAGAGGCTCTGATGGTGAGTGTGGTGACAGTTCTGTGGTATTTTATATGAGCTTTTTTAAAGCTGTTGTGTGCTTCAGAGACAGAAGCATGATCCCTCTCCCCTTTTCCCTGCAGTGAAACAGGGCTGGCAGCTTACAAAGTACTAGAGGATGGAAAATGGGATGCAGTACAAACTAGGATACTAGTTAACATACCTCAAATACACGTACGCATAGGCAGGATATCCTATGCTCTGCGTAATTTGCAATTTGTGTTCCAAATTTTGTACACGCTACCGGTGATCCAGTTCTGCACAAATCTTGTATTAATAAATGTAAAAAAATGCTGCATAAGAGATGTGTCAATACAGCAGTTCTTGTCTGAGAAAGTCAATTAATATACCTGGAAATTCAAGTCTACAAGTGCAGCAGGTGTATGGGGGAATGTGAGGTAGAATTTTTACCCCTGAACTCTTAACAGAAAAGAAAACTGTCAAAGCAAGCACATTCCATAGTCTCAAATATATTTTCTAATCTCGACTCTTCCGTATGATACAGTTTTACTTCAATGAAGTTTCTGAGGTGACGGAACTGACAACGTGAGCCATAGACTCCATTTTTATGTAGGTCCAAGTCTCAGTGCATTTTGAGGTAGAAGAATGATCATTGTAACAGGACTGCACAAAGAAGGGTACAAACAGAGGTAAACTAGTAGTAATAGATCATTTCAAGTATGTGGGATTAGTGGCTCAAATGCCACTGAAGGATATAGCTGAGAGTAGCAAATTCTTGTTACTACAAATGACTGCTTTAAGCAGTAGGTAGCTTTGTGGATGCACAAGAGATTTAGTCCTAAGTAACAAATGAGGTCTGATTTAAGAAGTAATTACAGCTGACTCTCTCTGTTACAGTAGCTGCAAGATAGTGAAGATTAGTGTAGTGATCTTAACTGCAGAAAGAGTGTCCAAAGGCATAAAGCCATGAAACCAAAGGCAAAATATTTAAGAAAATAAAATCTTTAAATGAACTGGGTAACTATTTAAGCATACCACAGTAGATTGGTAAAAACAGCAAACATACATCCAAGTAATAAATAAGCCTACCAAGAATTAAGAGGAGCCCCAGTGATGCCAGGAGGGAGTGTCATAAAGAGTGGCAGCTGAATTCTGTAGCTGATCTGTAGCTGATGTAGCTGATCCGAGGGGCTCTGTGGGGAAACATAAAATTCAAAAGGCCAGAAATAAATTGGAAATAAGATAAATATTTGAAATCAAAGACCTGCAGGCATCAAGAGATGCATTAAGCTGTCTTGAGAGGGTGGATCAAAGTCAGCAGCAGACCTAACCTCTCTGCAGATGTTACTGCTCACAAGGAGCAGACCACCAGGGCATGAATTTCTTTTTGCAGATAAGAAAGGCAAGTCACTGTCAGAAACTGGCATGAACATATTTAGTATTAAAATTAAAAAGCTAATTTAAGTTACAAGTTTCTAGCTCTTTGATACTGTAACAACAGTAGCTAGAATGAAAAAAAAAAAACACGAAGAAACAAAGCCTGCAGGAGCTCATGCTGTTTGCCTCTTGCTCCCAGGAAAGGAGAATCTCCGATGAGTATTTTTCTAACCCCTTCTTAGAAAGCTGAATGGTGGAGATTATACCACATCTTTCATCTTTAGGTGACCTATTTCTGTCCATAGCTATCCTTAGAGTTAGAAGTTTTTCCTAAACCTTTCCTGCTGCAACTGAATCTCATTAGGTTTTGTCGTGTCCTCAGTGTGATGAAGAGCACTCAATGGGATCCCTGTTTATGAGAACCTTCTACTTATCAGAAGGGTGTTGTCATATCACTTCCACACCTGCCATCAGCCTTTATTTTTTAGAGCAAATATATCCTTTCCCTTTTTCAATTATTCTTCGTCTTTTAAACCTTTTTTTTTTAAACTTCTTTTTGTACTATCCTTTTAAACTACACCAAACTAAGACTTCTAAGAGGTGAGTTAAGAAAGACAATTACTAACCCTGTCTTGCATATGACACATCTATTAAAATGTCCCAGGATGAGTTTTTCTATTTTTGCATCAGCATCATCATATTGTTGACTCATATTCAATATGTGGTTTACTGTAACACCCAGGCCTCTTTCTACAGTGCTGCTACTATTCTCCTTTTTGTATTTATGCATTTGATTTTTTCTTGCTTCAATATAGTACTTGGTACTTGTGTTTATTGAGTCTCATCTTATTGATTACAGACCACTTCTCCCATTTATCAAAGTCATTTTGAATTCTAATCCTTCAGCTTCCTTGCAGCCCCTTCTGCTTTGGCATCATGTGCAAATTTTCTAAGTGTGCTCTCTGTTCCATCAACCAAGTCATGAATGAAAATGTTGCATTGTATCAGATCTTGGCTAGACCCCAGTGGAATTCTATATTATATATCCTTTTTTTGTTTGAAAACACAATATTGATAAGTCTTGGAGTATTTTCTGCAAGCAATCATGCACCTACTGTGTAGTAATTTAGCCCAGAACAAAATATTCCTCTACACCATGAGAATGTCATGTAAGATAGTGCCCAAAGATTCCCTAAGGTTGGTACACATCACTTCTACTGCCGCTTTCACTGCAGCCCAGATACTCTGTTAATGAAGGAAAATACAGCAGTTTAACAAACTTTTGTTTGCAACAAATCTTTGCTGGCTTTGTCTTTTTCACTGACCCTCCAGGTACTTTTAATGTGGCTGGTTAATAGTTAATTAGACTATTGTTCTTGATGCTGAAATCATGTTCACTGCTGATTCCTCCTTTCTTTCTGAAGATAATATTATATTCTTCTCTATTCAGACTCACCCATCTTCCATGAATTCTTGAAGACAGTGATGGCAATGAGGTGTTACAAATGTTTTAATTCTAGAACCACTCTGCAGAAAATTTCTGAGGTAAATATTTAGATAATGAGTGAATGTAGAAATGATGACTCTGTGCTTAAAATGAATATTTGAGTCTTGGTGTAAGAAGAGGTAAATTAGGTAAACATTGTTAAAGACAAAATTTACAAGACAGAAAAGAATAAAGTAGAATAACTTACCAGAAGAAAAAATGTATCAATAGTGTATTAGTATTCTTTGTAACTTTAACATTTTCCTTCTAAGTATTGCCAAAGATTATTATAAAAAGCTATTTAAATACTTATTAATTTTCTTTACCAAAACTACATTACTTTAAAGTGCTGGTTGCCAGATTGCTTACTTGAAAGTTGACTGGCAACAGTTCAATGGGCGAAAGGAGTTAAAAAGGTGAACAAATTATTAGGATACAGTTAGTGAGATTTAGAAATACTGAAATACACACTATTTGCATGCAACCGACCCTTTTTATCCCCTTATCCCTCCATTTTCCTCTTCTTGTTCCTTTCCAAACCACCTAAGCCTCCCTTTTCCCACCTTTGGTTCCTCCCCTAAACATCCCATAGTAAGTCCTGTATGATCCCACACCGCTTTTCTCCTGCATCCCTGGGCAGCAACCCCGCTTTGGTCCAAAAGGAGATCCAGAGAGCTGCTCACTCACAGTGCCTCATCGTGGCGGGTTTTTCACCTGGACCCTGGGGCTGAAGCTCTGCTGGGACAGCCCATGGGAGGGCCTGGACAAGGTGTCCATTCCTCAGTGGTCCTTGGTTCAGGTTCCTGCCTGCTGCTCTGTGTCCCTCTGCTCCCCTGGGCTTGTGGAGGTGGGCCTTCAGGGGGCTGACGGCCCCTGTGATGGGCCTGAGGGTAGCCTGGAAGGGTATTATTTGGGTTCCTCCTCCTGCCACTGTCTTTCTGAGCATCTTTGTGGGTGTGCAGGTGAGCTTTATCACACAAAGGTGAGCTTTATCACACAACCGAGCACAGAATCTGCTACAGATGGGACTCCAGGTACTAAAACCACAAAAAATACAGTTGGAACCTTTCGAAGGTAGCTGATTTTCATTAGTGAAATTTAAACCTCTTTGGAAAGCACTCATTTACTGTTGGCCTTGTAAGCAAAGCTATCTCCATTTGATGTTATGGGTTGTGGAAGGTCCAATGATTACTTGAATCTGTTCTATTTTAAGGAAAAATTGGCAACAAACCAGAGAAGAGAATGACATATTTCATCATTTTGTTTCAGTTTTTAACTTTTTTTTTTGTGTTGAATTATGATGGAAATGTAAAAAATGCTTTCTGTTTTATAAAGAGCTTCATGCAGATTGCTAAGATTCAACTCCAAAGTGCTAAAAGTCACATTCTAAATAATAACAAAAGTCTTCTCTTTTCATCACGTTTTAGTTATTATGTGAGAGAAAAAAGGAAATTGCTTTTGGATGCTCCTTGGAATTATGTGATGCTATACGATGCTGTTGCTAAGAAATAGGAGAGTTCAACCTTTTCGGCTTGGCAAAAGTATGTGACCATGAACAGCTCTCCATCTGACTTAGAAGAGCACCTTAATTTATAGCTGCATGTTTAAAATTTTTATTTTAGAGCACAGGCGCAGTTGCCTGACATCAAAGGCAGCTTTCCTAACCTGCAAATTTATTGTACTTTGCTGTCTCAGTAGCTGCACGTTGCAACAAGCAGCTCACAGAAGTGGACAGCACCAATTTGACACCACGTAGCCCATTCACGTTAGTCTTCAGATGAAGACCAACTAAAGAGTTTTAATGTCAGAGCTGTACCTCCTGTAATGGTAGATAACAGCTCTGAACTAGCTAGATGCGTCAATAACCTTCTGGTGCTCTCCAAGCTGAACAGGAAGTCTAATTCATCTCATGTGGTTTCCTGCTGAAATACATATTTGCAATGACAAATGTATGAGCACTGCAAAATTCAGTTACTAGATAGTGAAAGATATCTTTCGTATTTTGGTATTTTTTTCTACAATGAAACATGAAACTTGCCAAACAAGTGACTAAGCTCAACATGAAATATAATATGGAAATTGTTTCTCTCTTTACCTACTTGAAAAATAATAATTAAAATATAATTAAGAGAAAGAGATATAAGCTTTCTGTTTTAATGTGTATATTTTACATATTAAAAAATGGAAGACATTCTCATTGGACTGAAGTCTGCCCCCAAACTTTGCAAGGGCACCTCACAGCTCTGGAGTAAGCCCTGCTCTGCTGCCTAGCTGAGATGGCTAAAGAGCATGCATGGAGAGCCCAATGCTTTGGATGCCGTTAAGTCTCCCTCTGTGGGAATACATGCATTTAATCACAAGGGAGAGGTAAGGGCAGAAAACAGCTGGGCAGTGGCTGCTGTCATCACACCGTGGAGCAAATGGAAGATCTGGCTCTGAGCGGCTAAACTGTTTTGTCAGTTTGACAACGAATTATACCATAGCTAGAATTCCCTGCCTATGCTGACAATACCTACTTTTCCTGCTTCAAACAGAGAGCGAGAAGGGGAATGACAAGGGTAACCAAAGCCAAACCTGACACCTTCTGTTTCATGTGACCAGCCTATGCTTTGTGCAAAGTTCCTGCAGTGTCTCTGTAAAGCTTAGATGGCCAGCCTTGAACACAACAAAGCAGCAAGCATCTCTAGAAGCAGAAAACCAGCACAGTGGAGCTTAATGCCAGTTTGATCCCTTCTGCTGTCCTGTATCAGAGGACATATTTGGGATTCCTTAGTTTCAACTCTTATTTAAAAATTATTCTAGTTTTGCTAGAGTTTATAATCTCACATTGTTAGTAACAGAAAGACTTCACAAACATTTAACATTTGTGCTTTCTCTCAGTTTGTTTGTTCTTGACAATACTCCTCGTAGTCAGAAAAGCCATGATATTGCAAATCACAGTGATCTATACCAATCTCACTGGTCATTGCAGCACTAGTCATTAGCAACTGCAGTGCTACATTAACAGTAGTCTAATTAAAGTTGTCTGGGTTTGGCATTTAGCTTTATGTGCTGATTCACAGCCATATACTTACCTGTGCCGGGTTCATATTCAGCTGTGTGGTTTCACAACTATCTTTAGCCAACTGGAGAAGATACTCTTCCAAAAAGAATGATTCTCCTTCTCTGCCCGGTCTGCATCACCACTGACTCCCGTGTGGTAGTACTGGCGTTTGTGTGGCCACGCAGTGACTCAGAGAAGCTCACTTAGCCCAGCTGGAAAAAACAACCACAAAAAAGGTATTTTCTCAGCTAGGTCAGCAAGCTGGTCCAGCTGCCTCTGCTGACGAAGCAGCACAGCCCCGACGCAAAGGGAAGGTGAGAAGGCGTGGCCAGGCAGAGACTAGAATTGCACCTTTCAGCAGCAGTGGAAATCAGCTACAAGAGACGCAAAACTACTCCTTCGCCGCGGGGTTGGTAGAATACTTCTGCACCAATTTCCCTTGCTATCAGGAGATCTTTTCTTGTCTCCCTCCTTCATAATAGGCTCAGCCATGCTGTGAGACTGTACTCGTAGCACAGCTGAAAAGAGATGGATGTTGTATTTGGACCCGTGAGCTGCCTTTGCTGGTAGCGTGAGCCAAGCGAGTACCTTATGGCGGTTACTTCAGCTCAGATTTCAAGCCCAAACTCCATCTTTATCCACAGTGGTTTTCACTTCAACTTGTATATAAGGGCAAGTGGACTGATGCACTAGGAGGGGAAACTCAACTAGGAAGTGCAGACCGGAGAAATTAGTCTGACCTTCATAGGCCACATGGGGCAGAATTAGCTTAAATTATATGTAACAAAGAGTTAAGCCCAGAGTGAGGGACGCCTCACAAGGCCTCTGCATGAGACGTGGTATACCAGCAGCATCAGGACATGTGATGGATTTGAAATGGTATAATTTGGATTTCATACAATATGTGGTTGAACCTACAAATAAGTAACAGGGCTGAAACAATTACTATTACTTCTCAAAACATCTCTGAAAGCTGATCCTCTGTCTCCCTTGTTGCTAATACAGATATTTACAAGGAGAGGATAATGCTGCTTTAACTAATACAACACAGTAACATTCCCTGGAGAGCTACTATGGCATGTGATACTGGTCCAGTACACTCTCTGGCCTTGCTCGCAGCCATTTCTCTTATGCCAGAAGCTGAACTGAGTGATCAGGCACTGCTGTTCCACTGCTTTTACAAATCTCAAGTTATTCTGTAATTTGGAGAATTTCCTTGGCTGGACATTTCATGTTGTTTAAGAAAGTCTGTCTAAAGTCTGTCAGCGTTTTTCCCCTTTTTTAAATTACAGACACTTTATTATTTGTTTTCAAGAAAAAATGGTTCTTGGTCAGCCCAGTACTTGCCAGCCACACACACACACAAGTTAAGGACCATCATTGCCACATCCTGCTATTTGGCTTCTGGGGAGAGAGTGCTTGTGCCATTAGCTGTGCCTGCAGTTTAGGGAGAACCTGGCAAGGTTGCTGTTAACCCAAGTGTCTGGTCTTCTAGTTCACCAGAAGAAGACCCCAAAATCTGAAGAATGTGTCTGCGATGTGACGACTCAGCAGATACCGAACCCACTCCAGGAAAGAACCACCGAAACCTGCCCTGCCTTCTGATGGTTTTAGCCTATATTTACTAGTAGTGAAGGAACACACTAAAGACAAGAGTCAGCAGTGAATGAAAATGATCTCAATGGCCAAGAAAGCTTTACTCCCTAGCCCCTTGCTCCCACTCTTCCTCATCCATGTGTTCCTGTCCCCTCAACTGCCGTCCTTCCTTGTTCCAGCTCTGACAGTAGGTGGGCTTTGCCCTCATTGCTCTAACTCACTGCTGGGTTGCTGGGTTTGATTTCTGCTGTTTCAGTGACTGAAACTGGCTCCCAGAAGTACCTCACTAGCTCTGGATCTGGGATGCTGTGAACAGCAGGAGTGAGTGGTTAGCGCTGGGGCAGAAAGGAAGGGTGGGACGGGCTGGGAGCAGTGTGTGCATCAGCCACGGTGGGGTGTTAATTCAGCTTCCTACAGCTGTGAAACCATCCCTGGAAGCTGACTGTCTGGCAAATGAAGGCAGTGAAAATACCTATCAGTATGGTTCTATAAACTGTGGTTAACAACGTTGCTACAATTACTGATGTAGTCAAAAACTGGAAGGTAATGTTACTCAAGTCCTCGTTCGCTGCAGGTGTGCCCCTGGTAATAGAGTAATGTGCAGTTGAACCATAATTAGAACCCTGAGGAAAGCTTAAGCTATTTCTAGTATTTATTAATTAATTTAATATTTAAAAGTACACTGATTGTAGTATTCATTTTCCTATTTAATTATTACTTCTATTTCTTAATCAATAATGCAATAGCCTTTTTTTTGTATAACACCTTTTCTTGCATAATTCCCATTTTGCATCAGATTTTAATCAAGATCTTTCTGTTATTCATAAAAAACACATACATACCTACATACATACATTCTGAACAATTACTAGAGACTCTACACGTTGTAATCTATCAGAGCCCCACAAGACTCATAAAGGGGATCTTATCCCTCAATGCTTGTTCCATGATGTGTGAGACACCTCTAATTTTTGACAATATTATGCTCACAGCACTCTGGTAAAATCAGGGAGTTTTATTACCCCCAGTACAGCTGGGATATGAAAGCACAGAGATGTTAAAGTCTGTACTCAGAAAAGATATTTAAGTGCATGGATCCCACCAGCTGACTTACCTAAGGTGGTAAGAAAAGCCTTTGTGGAACAGGCGCTGAACTTAAACCTGTCAAGTCCAAGAGGATCTTCCTTACTGCTGGACTTTGTTGCCTCATTAAGATTGCAACAAGGGGTTCATTTAAAGCTGGGTTTAGAGTATTTTGTGGAGTGTGTAAAGAGATTTTCATGTAAGGGGAGTTTTGGATATAGGTCACAGGAGGGCAGAAAGGGTATAAAATAGCTGCTGATGCATACAATGCACTTCATGACGAAGGAAAATGAAAGCTGTAAAGTTTTGAAGAGAAATAATTTCCATGACATCAAAACCAAGCTTAAATTAAGGAATACCGGGTTATGCTGAAGCCTTGAGGGACTGAAGTCAGGAGAGTGAAGTCATTCCCCTGGAAACAAATAAAAAAGTAGAGAGACTCCATAGATTTACTTAGCCTTGCTTTAGAACAAGTTGTTGTTGTTGCTGCTGTCACTCAGAAAACCAGTGTGGTGACATCCTGTACATCTATATAGAATGTATTGCATGAAAAAAAAACAGACTCATTTTTAAGGTTAAATCTAAACTGTTAAAAAATAGGATGCTGTTATCTTTGTGTTATGGGCTTGCTTTGCTATATTAATGTTAAAATACTTCTCAGTGTTTCAAATCATTTATGAATATAATCATGGCTTTAAATTTTGTAGCTTTATTTTATATGAAATCAATTTGGTGGAGATATTTAGGGGGCGTGCATGCATTTTTTATGGCTAAGAAAGGAAATTTAAAATGGAAGTACATAAAGCATGGAACTTTATGTATTTTCTAAAGGAATTTTCCCTGACGTGAAAGGAATTCTTGATGGGACTTCTGATTTCCTATGCTGGCTGTAGGATACCAGCCTAAAGGAACAAAAAAGTTAAATTCCTAACATTGACATACAAAAAATGTAGTAGATAGAATATGCTTTATTCTGCCTTGTTCTGGGAGTTTTAAATATCACTGGTAACAGAATAAGACTTCGGAGTTGTGCACAATCTTCCCCAGGCCTGTCTGTGGTATGCAGGTACACACATCACCTCTTGAGAACAGTCCTAAGGTTGACCTCAGGGTCCGTTCTCAGGATGCTCAGAAGTGCTGTCCATGGGTAGCCCACAGAAGTCGTCAGGCTTCGCGTGAACCAGCTTCATGCACAGCAAGGTAGAAACAGGTGAAGAACGCCACACTTACAGCCTGTTGAAAGCCACTTTCAGATTGATATATAGGTGGTTGCCCTGTAGATCTTCAAAATCATGTAATTATTTTTTACTATTTTTATCTAAATATAGAATCATAAAACGACTTAGGTTGGAAGGGACCTTAAAGATCATCTAGTTCCAACCCCTCTGCCGTGGGCAGGGACACCTCCCACTAGACCAGGTTGCTCAAAGCCCCATCCAGCCTGGCCTTGAACACCCCCAGGGATGAGACATCCACAACTTCCCTGGGCAGCCTGTTCCAGTGCCTCACCACCCTCATAATGAAAATTTTTTTCCTGATATCTATTCTAAATCTCCCCTCTTCCAGTTTGAAGCCATTACCCCTCGTCCTATCACTACATGCCCTTGTAAAAAGTCCCTCTCCAGCCTTCTTGTAGGCCCCCTTCAGACACTGGAAGGCAGCTATAAGGTCTCCCTGGAGTCTTCTCTTCTCCAGGCTAAACAACCCCAACTCTCTCAGCCTGTCCTCATAGGAGAGGTGCTTCATCCCTCTCATCATCTTTGTGTCCCTCCTCTGGACCCACTCCAACAGGTCCACGTCCTTCTTATGTTGGGGGCTCCAGAGCTGGACGCAGTACTCCAGGTGGGGTTTCACAAGAGCAGAGTAGAGGGGCAGGATCAAATCCCTTGACCTGCTGGCCACACTCCTTTTGATGCAGCCCAGAATACAGTTGGCCTTCTGGGCTATGAGCGCACATTGCCAGCTCATATTGAGTTTCTCATCAATCAACACCCCCAAGTCCTCCTCAGGGCTGCTCTCAATCCATTCTCTGCCCAGCCTGTATTTGTGGGTGGAATTGCCTCAGCCCACGTGCAGGACCTTTTACTTGCCCTTGTTGAACTTCATAAGGTTTGCACAGGCCCACTTCTCAAGCCTGTCCAGATCTCTCTGGATGGCATCCCCCCCATCCAGCTTGTCGACCACTCCACACAGCTTGGTGTTGTTGGCAGACTTGCTGAGGGTGCATTCCATCCCAACATCCATGTCACCAACAAAGAGGGTAAACAGCACTGTTTAACACGGTACCAACCCCTGAGAAACACCATTTGTCACCACTTAGACATGGAGCTGTTGACTGCAACTCTTTGAGTGCGACCGTCCAGCCAGTTCCTTATCCACTGAGTGCAGAATGGTATATTAAAGCCTATAAAATAGACAACACACTAGTCTTACTTTACAGAATATAGTTTTAGCTCAATGAATCTGTTCATATTTTCATAATGTAATAATTGGCTTTTTTATTTTGTTTTAATATTTATTAATCAAATTTTAATAATAAAACTGGGTTTATGAAATCCAGAGTATATAGAAAATCAGTATTTAAATGTTGTTATTTTACCAATCCTATAAGTGATGTATTTTCTATTCAAAATATTTTGCTTTTATTTGGTGCTATAATAATAAATGATTCTTTTCAGGACATTCAGAGTATTTGATTTAATAAGTGACAACTGGGTTTAAATGCCAGAATTTAAGACGGATAGTATTAGGTAGCCTTGAAACAACAAAAAATATTAAATACATGAAACTTGTCACAAAGCAGCAATATATTAAAAAAAAGAAAAACATGTGCTGAACATATGCAGTAGGTTTTTTTGTTCTTATACTTGTCCAGGTTAATATAGTTCCAGCAATTTTACAAAGACAGTCTGTTTTCACTGAATTTCATCTTTCTTCCTTCTCATCAGTATTATTCCTGGCAATACTCACACAAGTAAACACTGACACATTTGAAAAAAACAGAGGATGAATTTTTCCAGGGTGTGTTTCCATATGCCTCTGGGCTTTTCTAACATCTCACTGCCCCCTGAGAAGGAGCGGTCTTGCTCCTCCTGTGCTCAGAGGCCCTCCTTGCAAGTCTCTCTTCTATAACCACTGGTGGTGACCACACAGTCCTTTGTCCTTCTCTTCTTGCTCTAATACTCATCAGTCCCCTCCCCGAGCCAACTAACGAAGAATATGCTCCTTTTTTTCCCTGGGCTTGTGTGCTGGTTACTGATCTGCACAGGGTCACAGAGAGGTCTCTGGAGCTACCTACGTGGTGGGACCAGGTGCTGGGGAACACAGAGGAGGGAAAAGACAAGGAATTATTTTCCCTTTTCTGTGGAGAGGAGTGGTTACATCAGCTCACCCTGTTTAATGTAACTTCACCCTCCAAGCAGGTTTAGTGAAAAAAGAAAGGGCTTTTTTTTGCTAAGTCAGTTAGGGTGAGGGAGGGGAGCTCCTCATGGGATTAGTTCTCTGTGATTCTGACAATGTACACACTACCAGTGCCAGCTCCTCACAGCAGCCCAACAAACTTTTGAGGACTAAGCAAGTCTCTTCCCAGCAGTCTCACTGCCTACTGAGGGTATGGTTCAAAGCATGGTGAGCACCTACCGGGCTGTATCTCTCGTCTCTGCATATGCCTTAGCTGGTGTTCAGAGCAACTGGGAAAATGAAATTACAAGAAAGCAGAACTATTTTTCAGTTCCTCTAGCTTCTGTTCCACATGGGATGATGTGGCTTGTTCCTTCCACTGAGCATGCTAGAAACTGCAGCTTGTCCGTCTCCTCACGAGCTAGCCTCTCATCGCTGCTCAGGGTGAAGACCTGTATGGCTGCAGGCAGTGACAAGGGTCAGGCAGAGGTCAGTAAAGGCATGAAAACAAGCCAAAGCAGAGCCAAAGGCTCTTCCTAGAGAGGTGGTCGATGCCCCATGCCTGTCAATGTTTAAGAGGCATTTGGACAATGCCCTTAATAACATGCTTTGATGTTTGGTCAGCCCTGAAGTGATCAGGCAGTTGGACTAGATGATCATTGTAGGCTCCTTCCAGCTGAACAAAGAAACAGAAAATAAATAAAACAAAGCATTAGTTTAGAGTGGCTGATCATCCGAGGCATGTCGGGCCGACTGGGGACACTCTTGCACAACGGGCTGTGTAAAGGGGACCTGCTCAGGTCAGCCTGCTGGCCCCTTCCAGCTAGCTCCTCTGCCGACTTCAGAGAAGGTACAAGAAGAGCTAGATTTATAAATAGACAGCTCTTTCAGATCCAAAAAGATTAATTTTGCGCTAATGAAGTACTGTTAAAAAAACGGGCATTTTTCTCTTGTAAAGGAAAGTTACAAGTAGCAGTTATTTAAAAGGATATTAAAGCTATCAAGAAGAGCAAGTTTCAAGAGACTAAGCAATGCCACGTGTGGCTGTCAGACACCTTAAATATGTGTGATTAGGCTTGAAGGGGAAAAATAACAAGTGTGGCTTTTTAAATTAAGAAAAGCCAATGGCTTTTCTTTTCAACATTGAGAAGATAGGTTCCAGTACTTTGGCATTTAACAAGAGTTATTCTTCTGTGTGGCTGGTTGAAAGGAAGAATGAATGGAGAGGGAATGATGAGCTCAGAACCCAGATCCTCCCGTTAGCTTACTGAGGCGGAAAAAAGAAGAACAATTATTATGAAGGAGAGGTAAGTTGCAAGTATATCAGATTGCAAACAACACAAAAAATTATTTTCTAGTGACAGATAGCAAAGCCAACTTACCAATGTTTTCTGGAAATATTATGCTTTCATTTTATGAGGCAGATGCTTCCAAACAATATCATAAACACTTTCAGTTATTTCTTCAGTAGCTACAAAACCAATATCTAATCATAGACAGATTGACCCATCCACCTTAAAAAAACATAAGCCCCAGTTCTTTGAGCTGCATTCAGTTTCAGATTGCACTATTTGCGTAAGGCAAATTTGAAGACTTTTTACTTAATTTAAAGTAATTCTTAATGTTGTAATTTTGTTAGTGCTTCTCTGCTTTACTTAAGCAAGGGCATACTCTCCAAAGTAGTCTAGGCTTAGACTAGTCCCAAGTTCTGATCACAGCCCAGATATTGGGATAGGCTCTGGTTTGCCACATAAGTAAAAATCTGTCCAGAGTCAGTAGAAGTGTACAGCTTTCTTGTGGCTTCCACTTGTAACCTGTCAGTACCAGTCAGGCCAAATGCAAAGCAGCATCAGAAGCCGTAGTCATTTGGAGTAATGGTAGACTTGAGTGGGGAGATGGAGGTGACAGAAGCTGAAGGAGGAGGAGGTGATAAGGAGAGAAGGAAGCACAGAAGGGCTGTGGTGACACACCCCTGGGAAACTCGCTGATGCAAACCCACCAGAGGATGCTTAGTAGCGACATTCTACTCTTGGGCTCTCCAGCTTTCCCTCAGCCAGGTGGTCTATCCAGCCTTTCCTTAGCCACAGCTCTGTATTTGTTACCACTGTAAGGAAAGGAAACCTCAACCTACCACTTTAAGTACCCAGAACCAGGACAGACAACCCTCTGGGAGGATATGCCCTAACATTTCCATCTATTTCAGAGTGAAAATGAGTGTCTGCTGCAGGAACTTCCAGGCATATGAGGAAAGGAGATGAAAGACATAAAACGATGGATTATTCTCCTTTAACCATGTGGTAGCATATATAAATATCAGAAACTATTTGGAATTTCTGTGGTCACAAGCACCATGTGGCCACAGATGAAAATATGTCCTTTACAACCAAATTTTGCAACAACACTGTCTCAACTGAAAAAGGAGCTAATAAGCTGATGGCAAAACTGGAATCATTTGGTCTGCATAAATATATAATTTTAGCATGGGTGCACCCTGGAAAACTATGTCACAAACAGGTGATGTATACATGAAAGATGATGGATAACACTACTGCAAACATTTATTGTCTCTGCAGAAGCCGTCTTGTAATTTTCTATATTTTTCATGTGTGTCAGCAGCATAAACATTGCAAGAGTTTTGTTCTAGAATTATTAGAATTATTATTAAGCATCTCGTTTTGTGTGCCTTCCACCACAGGTACCTCTGCATAAACCTCACTAGCTTTTATCTCAATTTTTGTTATTTTTACCCCTCTATGCAAAATTAATTTTCCATTTATTCAGGTAAGAGAAAAATATTATGTGTCTTTTTAAGTGCCAGAACAGTCGCCATCACTGTTTTCATACAAGTAGAGCAAACTTGGCTAATAAAAAATATAAAGATGATGTTTTCTGTCAGCCTTGGGTCTGTACCTGTCTTTACACAGCACAACTGTATATGAAGCCAATAGGTTTTGATACTTGGGCCTTTTATTGCCAGTATTTGCTATGTGATGAATATTTGGGATAAGATCCTGACTAGCATGTGAAAAGATTCATAGACAAAGAGGTTGACTATACGGCTGTGATTGATTGATTGATTTAACTTACAAAAGCTGTTCAAACATTCTTTAAAAAATTTAGTAGCAATGGAATTAATTGCAATGGGAAGTTCGTAAGGAAATGAAAGATTTTTTGTCTTAAAGTTGCTGCATAAATGTGGTGTCGTTTGAGATCAAATCTGTGAGATACTTTATAAATTTCTAATGTCTTCGTCAAAGAGTTGCAATCTCCTAGTGGCCTGGATCAAGCCTGGATCATCTGACTGTAAATTTGGGACAGGCGGCCACCAAAACTCATGTGCATATCCTTTCCTTTGCTGGAAAATAATCTACTCAATTTGCTATTATGCTCTTTTGCTGACAAACAGAATCACATTTGGAAGACAATTTACTTCAAAATAGAAACATCGATCCATTACCTAAAATAGACCACACTTTTAGATTCAGTCCTCCTCCCCATTTTAATTTTAGAGTTTATTATTGGTACTAGTGGTTTTAAAACGATTAGTTTTGTGGCAGAATCCCACATACATGTGACTTCTGGCAAAAATAGCTCTTGGTAAAAAACTGCAAAGATGGAGACCAGCCTAAAGGTAGGGTGAAAATAACTTCTGTGTACAGACACTGAGTGCGGAGAGTGAGTCAGTCTGGAGAGGGAAATTTAGGGAGAAAGGAAGGCAGTTCTGCAAAAAGATGACATTGTAGTCTCCAGAAATCATTTTCTAGCGCATCTGCGGCAGTGACTCAGTGGAAGAGAATGAGCAGTAACCGTTACTTATGGCTTCTGGACTTTCTTCCTAACCTTGGCTCTAGAAATAGATTGTACTTGCTCTAAGACGTACCCACCAGCAGCCATCCCACCCACTGAAGACAGACACAGCAGATCACCATTCCAGCACAAATACCAAGAAGGATATATCATACCCATCTTCGACAAAATCCCCCAATTGCCTATTAAAAGCATGTACATTCTCTATGGATCTCTATCTGTGAGTTACTATTCTAGTGAGAGAGCTACAAGTATGTGCAGTTACTATACTGTATCTGTGGTGAGGACGTGAATACTTTTTAACCATTTATTTTCTCAAATTTTGGTGATTGGCCTTTTCAGAAACTGCGTTAAGCAAGCTAACTAGTTCTGGGTTAGAATTAGCATAGTGAGATCATGAAGCAGTTCAACTGTGCGTGCAGAAGGACTGGTAATAGTGGGATGTTAGCACACAGATATTGAATTCAGCACTCCAGGTTGTAGGAAGCAAGTGAAAGTTGTTGGTTTCTTCATTGAATCTCATACTCTTTCCTTTTTCTGTAGCCTACCAGTCATTGTCAGGCTCTGAAGGCAAATGAAGAAGCCGGCTTCTTTCAGGCTGTAGCAGGAGAGAATGACAGCTCTTTCCAGCAACCATCTCTCATAGTCTGAGAGGTCACGTTACTGATTAACAGCCCATATGTATTAGCTTCGGTTGAGTCATCTGAATTATTCTGGGTCTTTAGCGTGCATCTTAGACTTTAACTTCACTCTAATTGCCTAATTTAGTGTTATTAAAGCATTTGCCTTCAATATCAATGTAAATATCATCATCTTGCTGAAAAGTCAGCTGATACCAAGGTGACCTGTGAACCTCTGACTCTGGAGGGCATCAGAAAAGGGTTAGGAGAATGAATTAAGGCTGGGAAAACCATAAAAAGGCCCTGCAAAGGTGAAGAAAAAGATGTGAAATGCATATGATAAAAATCTATCACTTTACTTTTGCCAGAAAATGCCGAAGGTGGATGGGAAGCAGGATCAGGACAGTGGTAGACATGTCTGAGTACTGACACTTCCTTAGCAGCCCATGGGATGAATTCTGGGAAGAAACAAGAAGTTGGTCAACGCTACCCATTCTACCTCATCTGTCATTCCTTCAGGGAAAGGAGCGGCAGGATAGAAGATGACGTTTACTGAAAGCGTGTGTTACCTCTGCTTTCCAAAAACCACGTTGCAGCACAAAAGTCACACAGATCCCTGGAAGATCTATGTCTCCACCTATGGATAGACAGATGCTAAGTACTTACGGTGACTGTATAGCTGTCTGGTCTTCAACACTCTGTTACTTGGTATCTCTGTATGCACTAGGCAAGATACAGCTATAGACTTGTACAGACTAATTTGAGAGCTCTAGAGGACGGTTATGGTACCCCAGGAAATTCTATAGAACTAGGAGCACCCTGATCCATTTCAGGAGGTGCTTAAGCCCAGATAAGGAACTGGGCACCAGACTCCTTTCAACAATCGAGACTACTGTGAAACAGGGCTTTTTGCTTGCTTGTTTGTTTAGAAACCGCTTTTCTAAAGGTAATAGAGAGATTTGCTACCTTAAAGTACATGGGATCTGATCCAAACCCCAGCCAGGTTGCAGAGCTTACAGTGAAATGTGGTGTTTTGTTCCCTTCAGTCTCATCCCAGCAGAGTGAAGAGCACCGCCAATTCCCATTAAATCCAGTGCAACCAAAATGGCAGTTGAGACCACTCAATTGAGAATTATCCTCCTTAAAGTAGATAAACAGTAAGTTGTAACATAATCATAAAATCTTTAATACTTAGTAAAACTGCAAATATGGCCTTTTGAAGTAATATTAATGCCTTCTTTCCTGAAATGGCTGTAGTCCTACAAGCAGTATTTGACAGTCTAGTGGTAATAAAAAGTATTATTAATATTTCTGTAAAAGAAAGGTACAGAAAAAGAGTTTAAATGCAGTTTGCCACAGGAAAATTGACTAGCTACGTACCTTCATGACTCACATATGTTGAACATAGTATTTACGATGAGCTTAAGAACCAAGATATGTTAATATGTAAATGAAAATTACTTGTGCTGTCTTTTTGCACTTAATCTCTGGCATAAATTTGGAATGAGATCCATAGAAATTTCAACATGGAAACATGAAATACAAGATTAATAACTTGAAATTTTGTACTGCTACGGAATTGTAGGTAGAAATATTGTATCTTTAAATATAATAAATTTCATTCAAATTCTGCATACATAAATTATGAATGTGCTGCAGGACAGTATTAAGAAAAAATAAATGGATTAACAGGTACTGCAGATCTTGGTAAACAATGTTAGTTCTGCTGTAAACACTTCGATACTGAGGGATTCTAAATAAGGGCTCAAGTTTGGATTTTCCTTTAAGAAGAAATCATCTCACTCTGTAACTTTTGACTTTTTAAGTACTTGCAAAAACCAAAAAACGAATCTCTACTTTAAAGCATATTTAGTTCATTTCCATCCTTGGCTATCTTTTGTTACTCACGTTCTGAATAATGAAAGCAGTGGCTATTGAATGCACTTGTGAGAAGCAAAAGAAAGATGTTTCACACCATTTGCCCATATATCCGTGATTTAAAAACCATAAGAGCCCAGGAATCACATTACAGCCTATATTGGTTATATAGGTATAACATGTTACCGTGTGAAATTTTTTTCAGTGCTGAAAGAATAGGAGATTTTTGTTCCATATGCTGTTATTTCCATTAAACTAAACACATAGAAACAGACAGAACCAACTGATTAATAGATACAGGGCCAGGGCAGTGCTATAGAAGGATATTTTGGCATCCAAGGCAGGATGTCGGTTTGCCACACCCAGCCTTTCTTCACAGCATAGAGAGGGAGGAGAAGATGCTTCTCTCTTTTATTACAGTGTTGCTGTGATAAATGGCTTTTTAGAAGCACCTGGGTTTCGGGCACTCAATGTATTTGTTCCAGTGCGATGCTGTTTTGAAAGAAGCGTTGGTAAAGGAGGGCTCCTCTTCTATTGTCTTGCATATTATCTTGGACAGAGGTGACCATTGTGATGATGCTGAATAACACAGTCCTCAGGTTTCCTCAAACGGCCTCCTTAGGCTCTCAATATTTCCTGAAACTTATTTTCTTGGCAGTTATTGATATTGATTAGGAAGAGTTAAATGAAGCCTTCAGACTCCCTTTGGCAGGTTGCTCATCACCTCACTCCAATGGAAGGGTCAAAGAATGAAATCAGAATGAAATGGTATGTAGAAGAGGCCTGAGAAAATATTTTTAGGAAAAAAACACCCATGGAGAAAGAGTGGCCTCTGCACCTTTGCTAATTTACAATCTCGTGAAGTAAGTCCCAGAGAGAAGATGAATTTGGGCTGCATGCAGTGTGCAGCCTTTGGGCTGGCCATACTACCAAAGAAATTCACTTTACAAAACCTAAATCAGCTTTCACTGATTCCCAAAACCTAATCAAACTTTTTAGATATGGCTGTCCTCAAAAATTGGCTCAGAATTGGTCATAAATGCCTTTTTATCTCTAAAAGCCTATATCAACTTAATCTGAATTTCCCCTGGATGCATTTTTATAGCTTTGGGTTTTTATTTAGTTTATGTCTTGCCATTTTTAACACTATTACATTTGAAACTGTGCAAGCTGGCTGAAAACTTGTTCTTGGCTGGCTTTATTTTTCTTTTTTTGTAGATAAAAACTTATTTTACAACGTGTTGTAGATAGGTCTGTACTGAGAAAATCTGCTGAAGTTTTGTTTTCTAAAGTTTGATATGTGAGTCATTTTTGATTGCTATTTCATGTAATTCAAGCTTCATGCCTGGCAAGCTGACAGATGAAAACCACAAGCTCACCAATTAATTTGAGGGATGTAAGCAATCTCACGTTCCTGATATCTATCTGACCCTTCCTGGCAAGTATTGTCCTGTGGTGGAGAAGAATGCATGCAACTCTTAGCCTTCATTATCATGAAGAGCCACTACTTGGTAGGTATTTTTCATCAATACCATAATTATTAAATATAGAAATATATTAAAATAGGGCTAGAAGGGAGTTCCAGGGTATTCTTACCTTTCTCATCACCTGAGGAGCCAAACTTTTACTCTGCAGCTGTTTGGATGAGCTGTTTCAGGGCCACTGGTTGGTCAAAGAGAGTTGACCAGAGAAAGGATTTTATCTATAAATGCCAGGGGTATTTCTTGTTGCTGCTTTTGGAGGAGGAGCTTCTCAAAGGACATCTGGGAAGTAAGTGACTATACAGGCTGGAAGGAAATTGAGCAAGTAGATTAAAGGTAAAGGGAGGACAAGGATATTGGCAGACTATGGTGAGTCTGGGAATATCACTTGGGGGCAGGATTATGAGAGAGGAGTGGGGGCAGAGCATCAAAACAGTAGTAAGCAGGATGGAAATGCATGAGAATGGTAAATTAGCACATACCAGGAATGGAGAAAGAGTCAAACGTGGCCCTTTTTTTTTAGGCTACATTTTCAAACTGACATAACCTCCATACTATTCAGGCTGAACGAGTGTCATAAAAGTTTAGAACTTTAGAGACTAACATAATGCCGCCTACACATTTAAATGTTATTTTAAGCATAGAGGGCAAAGGATGATCTAATTACCACATATGATGGCATTGGCAGTATTTTTGAAATGCTGAGGATAAATTAAGATAGTACTTATTCTCTGATCTACATTAGGAATACATAGGATTAAAAATCTGTGATAAAAATCCCTACAGTAACAGGTGGCAACTATATGTCAGCATGTGAGGCAACTGACTAATGGGTTGTATACATATGGAGAGAATAAACTGCAGGAATAATGCTTTAATTGTCTTTGGTAACCAGTACAGTGCATTAGTAAAGAACAAGCTTTACTTCTTGTTGTGACATTTGATAAAGCAAAACTATTTCCACTGGAGGCTGTGGTCTATATTTTATTCCCATGAAAGGATGAAACTCCAGCGTCAGCCTAGTAGATGGTGGAAAATAACTGTATATGAAGCAGAAGGATGAAGTTCAAGTTGCCATGTCAACAAGCTGGTATCTAGGTGGAAATGTTGACAAACGGCTGTTGACAAAATGTTGTCTGGCTTAGTACCCACTAAGGTTCCCCACTGAGGAACTTCTAATCAGTGACAAGAGGATTACCTCAGTTGCACCCTGCTGTAAGAGAACATACAGGAAGAAATTACTATACTGAGTAGTTTCAGAGTGAAAAGATATTTACAGGGAGAGTGCTGGAGAAGAATGACACCAAAATGCAGAAGAAAAGCAAAACAATTTTAGAAGTTTTCTAGCAAAGACTAGTCTTCATGCTTGTGCTGTACCTTCTTCAAAGGTAAAGCTAACTTTTTTTTTCTATTTTTCTCTTACAGTCGGTCCTGTTTTACCTCAAACCAGGACACAGTCCTAGGAGAAAGTGGCATTTTGGAGCAATTGAGAGGATTCTCCACAGTCTGTTGCTCTGTCTGTGTTTCACAGGCCAGAGAGCCAGTATTTGTGGATAACCAGATGCTTAGAATGGGAAGTCTTTCCTATGGTTTTATTTGCAAAGCACAGATATAAACTGTACCTGCGCAAGTTTATGTGTGCACATGCGAATGCTGAAAGCTGCAACCCTGGCCTGAACTGTACTTTGGCAACAGGTGTTGTTTTTCTTGGATGTGTAGCTATGATACCAAAATATTTGGAAAAAAAAAAAGAAAAAAGTAGGAGGTACTGTAGGCAGCATCAATAACTTGCAAATACTGTTTATTCAGAAAGAAATGGAAGCACAAAGGAGTGCTTAGAGAGAAAACTTGAAATGGCTAAGGATAATGGCTATACTGTAAACATAGGTCTTAGTATGTCAAAGAAGCGTCAGGTTGATTTTGTACATATATCAGAATAAAAGCCAACAGGAATTAACAGGATATTTTGTATTTTAAAAAAAAAGAGGGGAAAAAAGGAGTTAAATATGTTACTTATTAGGAAGTCACTGTTTCCAGAAGCAGAGACAGTGGCACAAGAGCAGAATAACTACAAAGATAAATAGAAGTATGCATGTGTTCACCATATACAAAATATTGCAATACCACCAAGCAAATGAGGTGCATATCTTCTTTTCGTGTTTCACCTATCCCAGAACAGATATTCTCCCAACAGTCTGAACATGTCCCAGACTTTACCAATATTCAGAAATCAAGAAAAAGAAAAAAGATTCACAGATTCATTTTGATTTTTGAAGAGCTTAGTCCTGTGTTTCTCTGTGAGCTAAATGGCTATACTGAGTCCAATGCATTGTCATATTGACTTGTACATTTATTTTTACCCCTTCAAGTCAGGACCAACATCTGCAGCTTTAATAAATAATTATTTTTGCTTTCTGGGGCCTCTGCATCAAAAAAGAATGGTTTGGGGGATAAGTCTATATGACATAAAATGTTATGCCATCACTTGCTCAGAATTAGGTATGATAATATGCACATAAGTAAAGCTGAGTCAACAGCTTAGGAAAAGAACCAACCTATTAAATCAAGTGTCTATATGAGGGAATAAAGTGAGATTCTTTGCGCCCTCTCTTCTATGTTGATTGCCTTTACAAAGGAAAAAATTATATCTGTGCCTTCTCTTTGAACTCAGTAAATGCCCTCTGGGTCAGTTATCAAAGAGGAAGGGAACTTCTTTACAGTCATCTTAATAAAGGAATTATAGAGCTCTTCAAGGAGGTGACATGCTTTTGGGTACGGTAACCCCCACATCAATAATATTAAATAGCATTTGCTGTTAAAGGGAATCCTGTTACGAATGAATTTCTGGTCTAAAACTCAGATTCCATCTAATCTTTTAGTTGGTTTCATTCCTTTGAGACAGTCTTGAATAGAAGCATTAGGTTTGCTCAAGCTGTATAGCATTTCTTTAATGCCAGAAACTACAAAGAGGTTTTTGCTCAAGACCTTAGCAAAGGATCTGGAATTTCAGGTATTCTTTTGGAACTTTTTCAAATCTGTTGTTTCCTAGTGCTATGAAGTGTTCTCTTTTTTCTCTACAAAAATAAAAAGTCTTTTCTGCAGCTGCCCTTGGAGTCCAGTTTTACACCTTCTCTTTCAAATCACTAATAACCTGTAATGAAATGCCTGTCATGTCCTATCCTTAGTTGACAAGGATTTTTTATGCATGGATGTGTGCACTCTCACACACAGAGAATCACAGAGGAGGAATGTTGGAAAGGATATAAAGTGATCATCTGGTCTGTCCTCCATCCACATGCTGATTGATAC
Source organism: Ibidorhyncha struthersii (assembly GCA_013398815.1). Taxonomy (NCBI): domain Eukaryota; kingdom Metazoa; phylum Chordata; class Aves; order Charadriiformes; family Charadriidae; genus Ibidorhyncha; species Ibidorhyncha struthersii. The sequence continues at coordinate 28,296 of VZSZ01004953.1, forward strand.
ATATAATATGAGTGTTTTCATATGCACTGTATTTGTGTATGTTATCCACGTGCAAGAAGATGTATTTTTTTCATAGTTGCCACTTTTCTGCTCACTTTTTTGTGGCAGCCTTTTTTGAGAATTCCTATTTTCCTTGTGTGTAAATAGTCAGCCATTTGACATCTAATTAGTAAACTGGTTATATTCTGCTCAGACATGTTCAGGAATCTTATGTGCTGAAATATAAGTTGTCTGGCAGGTATGAGATAAAAAGCCAACCAAGTATTCAAGAAACCCATCAGTTAAAAAAGAAAAAACATCAGCTCTTGAACATTTCCCCCTTACCTTGTGTTTCTCTTTATAACTGCAATCACTTTTATGAGAATGCCTAAAGCAATTTCAGTACTATGTGTTGGTGAGGAATAACACCTCTGATAAGGAATAGTGCGGGTTTGTTTTCTGATTAAGTATTGAGAGGAATCTCATTGTGCAGTCTTTGTTCTGCATAGTTTAGTCTTGTAAGTCATTGAAAAGCAGGAGACACTTTAGCTTTTGAAGCTCATCATCACAATGAAACTGTGAGATGAAAAGTGATCTGAATTATACTTTTCAATTTAAAATGGCCTGAACATTGCTAAATACATATGCTAACACATACTCTCTGTCCTGCTTTTAGGACTCTATCAAGTCATTCTAGTATTGACATTTTTAGTAAAACCACTATCAGGAAAATTCTTTGGGGAAAGAATCACCAAAAATGGGATAGATTCAAGAGTCTGTCTTCAGAGACAATTATCCTCATTAATACTTAAAACGTAAGTTTTCACACTGGGATCTACAGAGTGTTGCTACCAGTCCTCAGAGAGGAGGCTTGTCCAGTGTAGCTGCCAGGTAAAAACTCATTATAATTTCTGTAAAACTCTGCCCATGTGTGCAGTTGGTATTGCTGTCACAAGAAAGTTATGTGAGCATGACTGAGGGATGTAAACAATACAAGCAATGGTAAATGACAGTTAAAGCGTCTCTGTGCAGTTCTCAGTGGGAGCAAAGGAGGACTCAAAGACCTTTCTCCGCAACCAAACAGTTTAAAAGTCCTATTTCAGGATACCACTTCAAAAATCCATAAAAACTGGAGTGTCTTTCAAAATCTCCTTGAGCAAGTTATTTTCCCATTGCAGGCAAAGAATAACAGGCATGAAGTGTGTAGCGTATAGTGAACTGAGAAAAAGAAAACATTCCCAGAGGGCAATTTCACCCATAAATCACCAGCACATATATCTGCCTTGTCTCCAGCTTAACAGGATGGGTACCCATGCCCATACCCATACCCTGTTTTCCCTCCCCTCTGAAAATACCTACTTTCTTGCAGTATGTTCCACTGCATACTGGGAGCAGAGGGATGCCCCTCGGGGCGGATAAAGGCCCTCTCCATGGTCCTGGAGAGAAGCACCTGCCCCGCTCATGACTGGGTCAGGACTATAGGAAAAGAGCATTGCTCTAACTTTTAAGTAAACAATAGCAGAAAGTAAGAGGCTTTCATGCAAAGAGTCTTCAATGTTATTTCTGCTTTTCTAGTTAGTAACAGGATTAGTAATTTTGGGGGAGCGTATAGCTCATTTCTTATCAGTTGCACATTGGTTGTGTTGTAAACAGGTTATCTCCCCACAAAAATAAAATCAAATAAAATGCTTCGCGGGGATATGAATTGCGCATAAAGAAAACCAGCCAAGGAGGCTGTACCAAATGAGAACAGATGAAGCAGTGGATCTGCTCTGCAAGTGCGTGAAATGGGAGTTCAAAATACAATTGGACAATTTAGCAGAGAAAACAAGGTCACCCTCTCCCTGTGATTAAGGAAGTGAACAGAGGCTTGGGCAGTAATGTACTAATTTTCTCCCTGCACCCCGTATTGAAGATTGTCACTGTATTTCATCTTTACCCAACAAAAAGATACTTAGAAAAACCGTTACTTGGCATATCCCAGTCTAGGTTAGGTCTTTCTCACATGACTGGTGGCTGTTGATGTGAAATTGAGTTTTGGAGAAATCATTGGCTGCCACTCTGAAAATTAGGCTGAAACCTGCAAAAAAGATGGACCCATTTAGGAAAATAGCTACAAAAATGAAAGAAAGGAAAGAAAGTGAATGGATGAAATACTCTCTCTCTTATGCAACTTGTTTGTGTGTCATGTTACTTCTCCAAAGGCAGCCTCTTTTTTCATTTTCTGACTATAAATTCTGTGTCCAGAATACTGTGTCCAGTCTCCTCTTTTGATGATCTCTGCTGCCATCAACTTTGCTTAAATTGAGCTTTGTTCTCATGGTTAGGAAAATTTAAAAAGTAAAAATATTATAGGTTCGTGATGGAAGATACAAGATGAGATTGAGATTTGGGATGAATATTTACATATATATAATTCTGGAATGAGCTTACTACCTTTTTTGACTATACAAGGTGAGTTCTCCAGCTTCTTCCAGGCTAGTGTTTGTGAGAACAATGGTAGAAAGACAAAATTAAATACCTGAAAGCCCTTTCTAGCTTTGGACATACAAAACCATGCTATTCCAAGGAACTTTGAACTTGGATTCCATTTTCCCCAAAGACATTCTCCTCTTTTCTCTCCCATCAGCAGTTGTTTGGGATTTCCTCCTTAGTATTTGTCCAAGTCTTGGAGAAGGAAGTTGAGAAAGTAGCACATGAATTAACCCTTTTTTGCTTGGCAGCTGGTGTGGTCCATGACCTTTGTCACTTATTATCTGACATTACTTGCTTGAGCCCACTGACTGAAAACCTCTTTAGTACACTTGATTCTGAGGGCCCCAAATTCCCCAAGAACTGCATCAGGTTCACCAAGTAGATGATTCAGATGCCTATTGTTAAGCACTGTGAAAGCGTCGTTTACAATGTCTGTCTATGTGAAGTGTTTTATAACTAGAGCAGAATGTGAGGCAAAATTTTTAAAGCCTAAACTGTCATCAATTATAAGTGCTGACATACCCTGTGTTGCATAAAGTTTTTTACATTTATTTAATGTAATTAATTGCTCCTGAGACAAACAAAAAAAGAAAATAATATCTCTAAAAAGAATATGTATGTATAAAAGCAAGACTTGCCAACATAGCTGGAAAGCTAGAAAGGAGGGAAGGAAATAACTTAGCTCTATGCCATCTTTTTATAGCACACTCTGTACCACTGGCCAATCATGGTATTTCACAACACAAGCAGTAAAACACATCTACCATAGTGTGTCACACATAACTGATTAAAGAGAAGAAGTTCTTTTTTCATTCCAATTGCACTTTAAAATCATCATTAGCAGCTATGATCCATTACTGGGAAACTACTGTCAAATAGCATAATAAATCAATGGGTTAGAAGCACTCAGTACTCTGCATGCATGTCACACTTGCAGTTTTTATGAATGTTCTTTTGTACACTGTATCTCTTGTAGATAAATACAAACGTGCCGCTTTATGGAGTTCATTGGCTAGTACCTCCCTCTGTCCTAGTCTTTTATCACAAAAAGTCTTTCAGCTTTTGGTCCTTCGTTTCATGGTCTCCTTTCAACATAATGTGCAGGTTGCCTAGTACAAATTATATCCCATGCCCTGCATTAGGAAGGGCAAATTCCTTTCTGGCAATACCGTACTCGGCAGTAGGACTGCAGAGCATTTGCCATAAACATGGCGTGTTCGAGAATGCTTTCCAAATGCAAAGCTGAATAGGACCACTCCAGACAAAAAGCGAGGAAAACCTGAATGAACGAGAGTCATGGCTTGATCAGGCAATGCTGATTCTGCATATAATTATTATGATTCTTTTTAAAACCCACAGAAACTAATTGTTCTTTCTGCTTATAGCATGCTGATTATTCTCTGCACAGGAAGCATAACCTAACACTGGGTATCTGACTTAGGTCTTGCATGGATGTATGCCAGATGGGGAAAAAGCAGAATCAAACAAGTACTTCTGTGACATGCAAACACTTCCTCCAAAGGCCAGCAGTGCACAGCGAGAGCATGTAAGGATATCACTCACCTGCTATGGGTGCTGTGCAAGTTTTAGTATAATTCAGCTCTGTTGCACCAAACTGGGAAGGCAACTTGTTCTTTTGCATTCAGTCAGAACCTGCTCCACTTTGTAAGCTGTTAATGGGCACTGTGTGCTTGAAAATGGAGGAGTTTATGGTCAGGGACTTCAGGTCGCATACAAATAAATGAACCCCTGTGCTTAAGAAGCAGAATAGAGAAGGCAGTCTACAGGAGAAAACCAAAACAAAATATATACTTCCTGTGTGTTAAAGTAAGTATAGCGACATAATGAGTTCATCTGGTCTTCCAAGGCTTCAAGACTATGAACAAAGTGAGGTTCAAGATGAAGACCAGGGACTCCAGTTCACAAGAGGTTCTGTGATGAGTAAGTATGTTGGGCAAGATTTAACCCAGTTGACCTGGGTCAACTGGTCACCTCACCTAGAAGTGTGGAAAGCAGTTCAAATGCTCAGTTATTGTCATAACCTGTTTAACAGGTTCAGATGGTACTCCAAATAAATAATTGCTAAATAACTGAAAAAGGCAAGGAGGGGAAATTATTTACCTTTACTCTCTCTCTTTTTTTTTTTTTTTCCCTTAATTTTAGGAGCCACTATACATCCAAATCTGATGGTTTCTTATTTTATCACTTCTGGTTTGTTAGGCAAGGTTTCCATAGCAGCTAATGAAAACTTCTATACAGGACTTCTTTTCAAAGTGGCTGTGCTCTTCAATCCTAAGCACATCATAAAGTTAATATTCAGAAAATTTTAGAAATAAAAATGAGGACTGTATCTGCTGGTCAGGCTGGTCTAGGGAACTTGCTTTTATCCTCGTAGACTGCAGAATAAAAACGTTGAGAAATACCTACACTGGGTCATTCTAATAACATTTTACATTCTGTTATGATCATTTATCTCTCCTTTAAAGGTCTGTACAGTTGAATTTATGATAGTAAGTCAGACTGCTGGGAGAAAGAATATGAAAAAGCGAACCTCACACTTTTTTTTCCCCTTATTCTTTAGGACATTTACTAAAATATGAAATGTAAGCTAAACATAACTTGTGATGATATGCTCTGGGATTAAGAACTTTTTTGTTCTAGATTTTGTTGGTCTGGAACTCATTCATGATTTTTCAGTTCATATGAATCACAGCTATTCATGTGTATGTATACATATGTAAAATTTCCTTTAAAACAAAATAAACATATCTTTTTTAAAAAACCCAACAGCATAACTGAGTTCTTTTGCCAAGATGAGCATACCTTTCAGTGCAAAGGTGTGACAGTGGTGACACTACAGGTCAGAGCATGTAAAGTAATGCTCATTATTCTGTAGTTTTTCCCCAAAGACTATGACCTTCAGTGAAAATAAATAACATTTTGAAAGCAAAGGTAATGCAATTATTCATAGACTGTTTTGGATTAGATGGCAGAAAAGCAAATATTTCAGTTTCAGCTTGAAAATCAAGCCATTATTTAACTTTCAATGTGCAGTTCCCATAGTAAATTCATTTTTAATGGGATGGTGTACCTGGTTTGTGCTTGGTAATTCAGCTATAAGAAATCTGAGCTGTGCCCCATAAATCAATCTGAATGGTATGCCATAAGACTGCAATAAATTTATGAGCTGCCTTTAAAAAAAAACAGAGCATGTATTAAGTGTTTTATGTGCTGTACAGATCACAAGTCATATCTTTGAATCTAGAAATACAACTATGGGAGGTTTTAAAATGCTAAAATCTCGCTTGAGTCACCTGGAATCTTTTGTATTTAGTATACCCCCTGCCTGAAACTGATCTTTGGGATCGCTTTCAGATTTACTGGAAGATCTGGCTCTGAGTCACTTCCAGGGAGTCTTGCTGAAGTGCCTTAAAGGTAATGTACCTTTGTGCTACCAGAACATCTTTACTAATGGGGAAGTGTAGCTATGTATATGACAACGCTGTTTGTCTCTGCAGGTCATTCATTTCATGGATGACAGTAGGGTCCCAGAGTTATATGTGACCAGCCCCTCACAGAGGCTTTTTCTTCTGTGTCTTGATGATTAGTATGTGATGCACCTTTCAGTCAGAATGATGAGAAATGTGTAGAAGCCTAAATAGGTGGAGTAACTTTTTGCTGTTTTTTATAATAAGTGATGATGTAAAAATACAGAAAATAAGAACTTATGTAGTTGCTTAGTTTCAAATTTATGTCTTTTTAGTACTGTCTATAGATGTATTCTAAATTAAACTCGAAAGATTTACAATCTCTAAGAGATACATTGATGGTAGGATATTCCAGGTAGTGGTGATGAGACTGCTCATGGCAGCTCAGGTCCAGCAGGAACAATGCCGAGCTGAAACTCATACGCTTGCTCAGACCTAACACCACTGCTGCTTAGTGCCTTTGCACTCTGGTGGTGTGTTTATTAATTGAGGGGTAGCAGTTGTGTGCAGATATTTGTGCTCACGATTTTGCATTCAATGAATATGCCTTCAGCCAGTCTTCCATGTTAAGGCAGTCGGGATGACTCTGCTGTTGTCTGGCCAGAACCTGCAGGTGCAGGTGGTCCTGCAGAGCTGCCAGCCCCCGGCGTGCCATGCTGGAGCCGTGCAGGGGAGCAGTGCGACGGCCGTGGCGTGACCAAGCTAGGAAACCTCGTGTCTGAAGCCTGGCTGGAGTCCTTCTCCATTGCTGTTGGGTAGCTGACAGCAGTGTGCGTTTGCTGCCAAAGTTTCTAAATCATCCGAAGCGCAGAATCGGTAATGACACTGGATGAGCACATGGAGCCGCGTCTTTGCTGAGACACCAAGCCAGATTTGGATGGCTACAGGCTCTCCCACAGAAACAGAGGGAATATTATGCTGGGTCAGTTTAATGACTAGTTCATGCAAAGCTGAAAATCTGACAAAGCAAGCATTAATGTCATTACCCTCTTTCTACCTACGGAAAGTGAAAAAAGATGGAATTTACTAGTTCTAAAATCCTGAAGGACATGCTGAAAAGGGGGCTTCTCAATTACATGATGCTTGATTTGACAAATCAGAGAACAATATGCTGTATTGGACTGAACTTTTCCTCCCGTCCTGTTGTTTATGCATGCCTTGAGTTAACTATCTCAGGTTCTATTTGGGGTCATTTTTAAATGAAACCTAATTTTCATTCAAGCATAGTTGGTCCAAACCATAGCGAAAAAAAATTGTCATCCCTTATTCTGTAATGTGTTAAAAATATAAAATTTAGCAATATGAATTAACATGTTAGATATATGATAATTTAAACAAACATTTGTGTACATAGAGTATCTGATATTATTGTATACCAAGAAAACATTCTCTAAAGAAAACAAATTGAAATTTTGTTGGCTTTCCATGTTCTTGAGAGCTAACGTCATGAGCAATACTGGTGGTAACTGAGTTTGATATGAATGAGTTTATTCAGGCAAACACATTTGGACTAGACCTAAGGAAGTAAACTATGAACTGAAGTCTTCAGACAGTGAAAGACTCAAACCGCATTAGTTGTATTTCCAAAGAGTGATTAATGGGTTAACGCTTCAATTTTCAGGTTGTAAATGGAAGACTTTTTTCAGTATCTGGGTGGTGAACTTTATTCAGTGTCAAGATTTCTCAGGACTGGTCTGTGTGTTTTACTTCCTGCATGTTACTAACCTCCAGATATTTTGCATCATTTCCCTCCAGAAAGCAAGAACTTAGAGTATATTATAATCCATTATACTTAACTTTTAATGCGAGTTTACGTCTGGTTTAAATCACGTAGAAAATGTTGACAGGTAGTGAAATAAGATTTCCCTATTAAGAGCTGTAGTTCATTTGGTTATTTAGCACACTGACTAAAATAATAAAACACAAAAATCTGAAAATGCACCATTGGTCCTACTGTGCACCTGTATTTGCATCATCAATTTCTGCAAATTAAATGCTTTTTCATAGAGATTCTGAAAAAGCTCATTATCTTAGATAAAAAAGATAGAGAGGAATCTGTTTTGTGGTGTACATTGCAGGTACTCTACTGAGGCAACCAAAAGAAATGTGACTTCATTCACAACATGCAGAGTCTGAATGTAAAATCCTACTAGGTACCACTGCTTGGAGCTGAGCAACAGGGTATATCCATTTTGAGTTGGTGCTACTTTGGTATAGTCAGCTGATTTTTGATCAGTTAAGAGAGCGAGCCATGAAGGTTTGTGTCTCACGTTTGATAAAATTTAGATATAGCCTCACTGATTTTTTAAAGGTTAGCAGGATCTAGTTCCAAGAAATGCACTTTTAATGCTGCAAAAAAGATGCTATCAAAGTCAAATGAGAGTTGCTATAAGCAAACTATATCTTCTGGTTGAAAAAGAAAGCCTTGCATGTTTCACATTAACTTTGCCATGCAGACAGGTCTGCAAGCAAGATTAAAGCAAGACTGAATAATAATAATAATAATAATAATAATAATAATAATAATTTATTAAAATGGGGAGTGAGGGTCTCGTGTTCTCAGCAGCGATCATGAAGCATGAGGTGAGACTCAGGAGCCACCCGTCCAAACAAGTACAAACCGTACTGTCAGCTGTTCCCCACCATCTGTGCATACAGGTACGTACATGGTAATGGCAAGGTAAATAAAGGTCTCCTTCCTCTTTCACTGAGGACAGCCCTTTGTAGGGCTCTCCTTTTTCTCTAGTGATATACCCATGTGCCCTACACACAGCCTCTAAGAAAATAGTGAGTTTGGCTGATCATTGCCAGCCTCTACTAGCATTCCTCCTTCCTCTGCTCTCTCTTCCATGAATATTTCCTTACCCACAGGCAAAGAAGAGAAATTCTGAAAAGAGCTGAGTAAGAGACAAATCTTTGTTTAATTCATGTATCAAAGGGAGAACAGTTGCATCAGCAAGACCCAGCTCTTCCAGCCTCCACATCTTCCTTACAAAACTGGCAATACCTTGTCTTCTGTGTGTCCTCCTAGGACTTTTGCTACTTTTGAAATGTAGGTAATAAGCTACACCTCCTGAAGTTCTTCATGGCTGTGAAACCTGTAATTAATATTTTAAAAAGTCCTGTTTGACAGAAGACAGCACTATTTCTTTTTAATGTCTTTAAAACAGAATTTTGACAATACCTGCAGACTCTCTCTTATTCCTCTCACTCCAAAAAACTTTTTATAGTAAGTGTGGAAACATTTGTTGAAAGAAATCACTAAAACCTGTTACTTTCCTCAGGTGTTTTGAAAAGTAGCCAAAGAAATACCTCTAAAAGAAAGTAGTCTTTAACATCTTTCCAATTTTGCTTTCCTCAGTAACTTAATGTTTTAATGCATGTTACTGGCCACGTACCTTCAGTTCTTCTGAAAAGACACTTCTGAAGGTAAACTTACTGGATGTTGTGAAGAAACAATGTTTTTCATAAAGTTTCACAGCAACATAGGTGTGATCTGGCAGAAATAGCAGCAGAAGACATTTTCCAGGCTATGAAAACCCTCCTCTGGAAGGCACGGTAGACCTTGGGTGCTTCAGTCTCCTATTTCCTAATTCAGCAAGTTTGGATTTCTTTCAAACTGAACTTTCACTAACTGAATCTCATGAGTTTTTGATAGATTTAGAATTTCTGCTTTTGAAAATAACAGCAGCCTCTCTTCTCAGCTCCATGCCACCTTACAAACATTTCTTGTCATTCCTACTTCTATTTTAATATACTTCTAGAATTTGGTGTATTTTTGAAATTTTAGGAATTTGTTTTTTTAATGTCAAATTTCCTAATTTTATAGAGAATGGGAAAATGGTGAAGTAATCCACTTGAAATAAAATATGTAAATATTTGTTCTCTTTTTTTCTCAAGGGATGTGACCAAGCTTCGTTGAAAACAGCATAGAAAGTACAGTTTTCATAAGTAAGATTAACATATACAGATTAAGGCCAAAACCCATTTTAATATTGTTGGATGGTAAGATTACACTCTTGCTGTAAATGCCCCATTAATCTTGAAACTTTGATCTAGACTTGCATGATCCCCACTTAAATAAATGTGTACGTTAATGAAGTGCAATTGCCATGGGTTGATTATGGTGGTTGTTTAATCAGGTGGACCTACAGGACTTTATTCTGAGGTATTCTCACATTCCCTTGATTGTTTCTGGGAGTGGTAAAGATGTTCCGTAAAGAGTGTGAGTTACGTTGGATCCAGGACGTAGTAAAATTAGATCCAGTATATTACAATGATTTTCAACTATTTTCATTTGTACCCCCATGAATTCCTCTGAAGAGCTAGATGTCTGCAAAATGGATTCTAATTTCATGACAATAACAATGACTTTTCTTTTCTTATTTAGCTTTTCTGGAAGTCTTAGAAGTAGTCTGTCCACGCTTAGGTTTCCTCAGACCACATGTTGAAAACTGCAGGTAGAGTCAGTTGAAACTAGTAAGTGGTGAAGATGAGCAGAATGGAATTCACTAACTGGAGATGAGGTTGGCACAGTAAAGTTATACCTGTATTATCAGACTTAAAACCATCTCTAGGTTTTTATGAATGGCCAAAAGTAATGTTAATATTTCAGTTCTGCAGCTTTGCCAAAACAATGCACCTCAAGTCCAGGCCTATCATGTAAGCTGTGCAGCACTATCTTGGTGTAACTTGAAAAATAAGACAGCATTGACTGAGAAAGAAAAGAACACGCAGCGCATGACAGAACATCCTCTCCTGCAGTAACAAGTGTTTTGATGGAGCTGCCTAATCCTGCAGCTAAGCCAGACCTATTCTGTTTAATGGAAGGTCTGATAAAAAATCAGATCTTGAGGTAATAGAAAAGGAGACACTCTAGTTTGTTTATTCTTTTATCACAAGACATGAGATGTTATTGCATACAGCTGACAGAAGTGTTTTAAATGAAGAAGAATAACTGACTGCAAGAGAAATTAAATGACTTTTCATTGTGTAATTGTCATAGATCTGTCACATGACTTTTTTCTATGCATGAGGCTTGATTGCTGACAAATTTTGCAAATGCAAAGTGATCTTAATTGCAAAATATTCCATTCCTTTATTTTCAAAGGAAACAAGAATTAAAATTATTTTTAGTTAAACATCACGACTTCCAGGTACAATAACAAAAAAGAGAGCAGAAAAAAAGCCTTTCTTGTATTTTGCTGACATCAGCAAGGTTCTCAAAGCACTTTGCAAGGCTAGTGAAATAAAACTCATCAGATCAATGTGTTAGGCTCATAATATTATCACTCCCGTATTACAACTAGGGGGACTATAGAGCAGAGCTACCCAGTAGAATGCATGTAAATCAGAAGGACCAACATCCATTTCAACTTCCTTGTGCATTTTACCAGCTCTCCTGTGTTTTTCAGTTAGCTCTCTCTCCCTTTAAAAAACAAAGCAATCAAGCATTGTTGAATAAAGATTATCTACTCTTCCCCAAAATCTGGAGTGAAGAAACCTGGCACGTCCCATATACGTTGGTAGCAGCAATCTAGATGAAGATTGTTGCCATATTAAAAAAAAAGGCAGTCTACAGAGCTGTGCAAAGGCTACACAACTTTTCTTGCAAAACTGGAAAATAGAGATGGAAATACTCAGGTTGCCACTAGTAAATGCTTTTCTAAGTTGTATTGTCCCTTTACAAAACTGCCAGACTTGTTTTGTCAAACATCCTTGCATGCATTGTTCTGACACAATACAACATTCACTTTGACAACATAAAGAGCAGGCACAAGATAAGAGGGTGTAGGTTGGACAATGATGTGAAATTAGCTGGAGAACCAGAGAGAGATCATCGACTGAAGGGATTAAAGACAAAAATTATTTGTCTAAAACTGTTTTCTGTAACACGTTAGATATATTTGCAGTATTTTATGTGTCAGATAAGAAATACCAGCATCATAAATTAGTTTGACTCTAACTTCTGCATGATACCCTCACGCTGAAGGGGAGAGTAAACAGAATAGCAATAGATGCAGACATCGTCTGAGAGGGCCTGCGGCTCCCCAGGGAGTCAGTGGATTACTTCTAAAATATCTGCTAGGAATAGTGTTAAAATGCAATTATGCAATCAGTGGCTCGCAATTCAGCATGAAACAGTGAGGGCAGTGACCATCCTTGAAGGGTCTGGGATTTGGAAGAACACGAATGTGTGTTACTGAGTGTAAACTCTGCTGGCATTAGCTGAACCTCTGGACAAGCATTGTGGTGAGACCAAACATCAAGTGGATGCAAGAAGTAAAGCAAAGTTTTTACCCTGATAAGTGATGCGTGTGGGTTGGAGGCAGAGCTACATTTCAAGGCTGCCATTTCCATACCCTTGAGGAGAGGAGGTATTGCTGAGCTGTGTAGAGGCCACCACCACCATCTGCCTGCTGGGAAGGACTACCTAGAACTTGCAGGGCTGGTCCCTTCACAGGTAGGCATATGATAACATCTTTGCCTTTTCAGTCTAGAAATGGTCAGAATTCTTTCCTGTATTAAATAAGGACCTTTCTAAGAGGCAGGAGGGGAGTGAGGGGATTAGAGCCAAGGAGAGAGTATCTGACACATCCGGCCTCTAATCAGGTGCACCGTTGAGTTCCTGAACATAATATAATGTCTAGATACACTGGGCTTACATGAAAGACATTGCCAGGAAGGATCTTCCCTTCTTTCCTCTTTCACTGCTTTAGGGGTGACTAACAGCGCTTCTACTTTCACTGCTGCACCTGCAGGTAGTGAAGAGATGTATTCAAAACAACAAGCAATTTCACAGCATGAGCACTCAGAAGCATTATTTATTACTACCATTCTAGCTAAAAAGTCTGAGACTGCAAAACAGTAACACATACAAGATCTCATCACTCATCTGTAATTTGAATTTTTCATGGATACAAACTTGGCTGGCTAATTAGGAAGTAGTTTGACTTGAGACTTAATATACTTTTACCTTTTGATGGATTCAGCATAAAGAGAATATATTGTGTTTTCATTATTTAGAGCCGGGAGCAATATTCAACTTTGTGTTTTCTAGTTTCAAACAAGAGAAAAGATTTATCTGCCAGAGTAATGGATTGGTCCGTGTAGTTCAGCATACTTCCAGCAGTTGCCACCAATGCCATGGCTGTTGCTGAGATCCTGCCTTTTCCTGATAATTTTGCTATCGAAGAATACAAAAAAACATGCACTGGTAATAGAGCAAGGGAAATTCCTCTCTGTTCAGTGCAGGTGATGAGCACTGTAATGAAGGAAATCAAACCTCCAGTTGTTTTATCTTTTATGATTGGGGTGAAGGAAAGGGGACTCAAGCTTGAATGTGGCCTTTTGACAGACCTTATCAACCCTTATTCCCTCTCCAATCTGTCTTGATTTCCAGAGCTGCTCATATTTAAATACGCATAAGCAGCTTGCTCATTCTTTTTTGTTCATAACTCAGAGAAGAGTCAGTTTTGAAATGAGAGGAACACAGATACAGATCGGGACAGCAGCTGATTGTAGAAATGCTGTCAACGTGAAATATGACCCAACACAGCTGCTGACTCACACTGGGGGTGGAGGGTCTCCATCTCTGCAGCTACTGCCAGTGGAGGCGTTGGACTCATGTCATCTGCTGTCATGGCTGACTCGCTGGGTGGAGAGTGACCACAAGTAATTACACAGAAATAGAGAGGAACACCTGGGTGAATCTAGTCTCACCCAGCAAGCACTGACATGGTTTAACTTTCTAACAGCTATGGTCTTGTAAATAGGTTTACCCCTCTAAATTGTCCTCAAACCAAATCAAACCCATAATTCATTTTCTCCTCCCCTTCCAGAGGGAAAAGAATACCATAGTTTATTTTGCCACTTATGTGATCAACATCTAACTGTGAAAGGCTTTACAAAAATAGTCGCAAAGACTGCAAAGACTGGCAGTAGGGTTAGGGGATGAAGATAGTCAAGTGGTACCTGCCCAGGCCATACAGAGAAGTGTACCTGTTTCTGCACTCAGCTATATTAAGCATATCTCGTTGCTTTGTTTGTGTTTCACTTCCTTCAAGAAACTAATGTTATTAAGACAGAGACAAGAAAAATCAGTGCTATACCTCTTTACATTCCAGTTCGAGTGACTATGCTTTTAATTCTTAATCTCTTATGGCTGGGTTAGTCACAGGTATCATGCTATGATATTGCTATAATATCCCCAGCCTCTTAGTACCTTTTACTCCATTCAGGCAATGAACAGTACAACCCTTGTGGGAGCTGTAAAAGTGTCATACGTATGTTTTAATAGTCTACGAACGCTTGAGCTCTCCAATATGGTTCTAGCAGCACACCAGGGATGTTGGCAAGCAGAAAACACCAGTTATGTTATAAAATTCATGTCTCTTAGTTGCTTGTCTTTGTTTTACAAACCCCTTCCCTGCTCCTCCAGATCTCCATAGGGTACTATTATAGCAGTTTGTGCTAGAAACTCTTGCATGCAGAATCCGCCTTGTTCAGGCACATAACTTGAGATGGAAATTTAAACAATTTGAGGTTAAAAAACAATTTGAGGTTAAAAAAGCAGTGCCTGAGCTTCTCCGTCAGCGTGGAGAGGGAAATGTCTTTGAAGGTTTCCAGAGGGAAGGTTTTCATGGGGGAAATCCTATCCACTTTCTTGAGCATCTGAACTGAATGAAGTTTGGTGGAAAGATGGTTAACATCTAAAATACGCCATAGAGAAACCACAAATATAGAGTGAATGTTATCCATCTTTCTGTGTGACACCATATACCAGGAACCCGTATGCATCTGGTAAAGGCCCAGCTAAAGTGACAGAGCTTACTTATGGTTTTGTTAGTGACTAAGTGTGGAGAAAGGCCTTGCAGATGGAGACAGGCTGTCAAAAGGTGGAAAAGGTGGAAGACACCAGCATCCCTGCCCTCACTGTGTTGCAGCTCTCAGGGAAAAGCAACCTGTGCTTCTGAAAAGGAGTGATGCATGGGCACAAAAAGGTCTGCCCTGTGCATTTCCTAGACAGCTTGCTTCTTGGAAGGCTTACTTGGAAATCTAGTTAGAAGATTAGTCTTGCATGGTCTAAAGCTATATATAGTCTAGGATGCCGAAAAAACAAGGCAGCCTTCTGTATCTAGCTTGAAGATATACTTATTAACTTTTGTTAATGTTCCTTATTTATTATGTACAGCAGAAAATATTATATATTACAGTAGAAAATATAAACTGAAAAAAAGTCATGTTTGAACCACTATGTATCGTGTTTAAAATGACTAATAGAATAGATATTTTAGGGGCAGGTACAAGGAGTACAACCTACAATTAACTATTGGCTGTATAATACTTTGCAGTCAAGGCATAGCCTGACAGCACAAAAGAGATTTTATGGAGGTACGATTACACCCACACCATCTTCCTTCAGTGTAGTCCTCCTCAGGTACTACAGAAAGTCAGCATCTGTTGTCTATGTGACTTGGGAGAGCGAGTCCTGCTTCTGTTTAATGCCGCCCTGGAGTCCAGTCTCACCATAAACTGAATCTCGTCAATGGTGGGTGTGGGTGTATCATATATATTCAACACAACAAAATGTGTTTGTGGGAGCTCCAGTAGTGGAATTGCAATCAATCGAATGAACCAAGTTGTAGAAGTATAGTGACTCATTAAGGATTTTTGAGCCTATCATTTCAGCAGCTCGTTATATACTGTAGTAAAATATACGATCTTTGAAATGGGAAGGAAAAGGAAAAAAAATTGAATATTAATTGTAAAACAGCATATCCATAAACCATAGATAGTAGTTGAACCAAGTCACAAACAAAAGCAGAGTGCCCTCTTGTGGCTACTAGGACAGGTAGAAAACACAGGAACATGGCAAATATTTTGTGTTGTCATGGGAATATTCTGCAATTAGAGTCTTCTACACTGGAAGTGATTTCTACGTATTAGTTCCATTATTTTTGAGGGAATTTGTAAAAACTATTTTGATAAGCCAAAGGAAACTTATTTTAAATGTACACTCTCCAAAGCATTTTTTCCCTTTTGGTTTGGCAATACAATACGGTATTTGTCATGAGTGTGAGACTTTCCTTCAAAAAAAAAAAATAATGCAAGGAGTATTAATCTGATTACTCTTTTTTTCTGTATGTTATTAAATATTATTTTAAAAATTTAGTTAACTTTTCAGTAGTAGTTATCAAAAATGTGTATGAAACTATAGAAACATTAAGAATTCAAAGGAAATAAATTACAATTAGTATGAATGCTAACCTATATTTTTAATTTTCCAAAACACTCTTGTGGTTTTCTTTTGACATTTGTTCTTTTTTTTTTCCTCCACAAAAGTGTATTCAATATATTTAATTTTACAACTGAAACAGGTTTAATCTATGGACCTGACAGAAAGAGGTTTATATGCAAAACCGACATTGATGAATGTACTTTAAAAAATTTTGTATTACCATATTCTAAATTTAATAAAACCTCAGTTTCATCAATAGATGTTTTAATTATAGCATTGGAAAAAAAATCACGTTTGGAGAATAAATACAATGCAAGCAAGAGGCAAGATCATTGAAGAACAGAGTTCCTGTATTTTTCCTCTTTAATTTCCAGACTGCTGGCTTAAGTCTATATGGTTTATATTAGGAAATTAATGTTAATTTACTGTATTTACTAGCCATTTATCCTGATTCAGAAGGTGAATTATCTGTATGTTTTTATAGTTACCACCATATTTCTGAATACACAGACATTCACATTAGACCCTGTTTCTTCAACACTTGGTGCTGAAGTCCTAATTCAATACAAGGAATTAAACTACACAACGCTTCTTTTTTTACTATGTCTTCAAATGGCTGCAGAAGAATGGAAAAGGGTCTTTCTTTATTACAAAATAACACAAAACAATTACTTCTACAAGTGAATCATTACCTGTACAATGATACAGACAGATGATAAATTGAACTATTTAATTAACTAGCATATTAAGTATACACTGTTATTTATCTCAACATTTACCATGAAGTGTGAGTCTGTTATCAGCATTTCAATAACATATATAAGAGGATATGTTATTTTATAAGATTTTTTAATGCAAATCATCACTTTTAGTGTTGACATCCTCTATCAATTAACATATGAAAACAGTCGTAAGTATAGCAATGCTTTCACTCAGCCAACAAACAGATGAAAAAGGAAAAAGCATGAAAAAAAAAAGCTATTCTCATCCTCCTATGAATTCCTGCTCAAAAATTGCAACAAAATTTACTGTTTTATCAAGGCTTGCTGGAACTTAGTTTCAAAGTGTCACCAGAAAGCCAGGCCATCAATTTTTCTGTGTCATGCAGAGACAACCTGGGAGCTAAAAGCTGCACTCAGCTGTTTTATTTTTTGGGAGACCACGGTAGGATTAAGTAATCACCGTTTCCTTCCGAGTTTTTGTTGCTCACTGTATTCTGTGGCATTTAGCATCGATGTTTGCATCAAGTTTTCAGAAATACTATTTTTCATTATATTAACAGAAATGTGTATAACTATGTCTGGGACGGCAGGCACCACTGAACGGCCATGTGCATACCCATGCATGTGCAGGGAAAGAAATTGCTGTCAGCTATCACTGCCAGGTATGTATCTTTCCAATCATCAGTAGTATGTGCAAATATTTAGTAATGCAGTAGGTTGTGGGTTGGTTTTTTTTAATACTTCTGTACTCTAACACCAGTCTTTAAATGAATGCCTTCACTTTTGCAAAATTAGCATTTTTTTAAGCATTGGAAAATATGAAACTATAATTTGCTGTGTGAAAGCTTTCGTAATTTAAAGGAATATATTTTGATCAACAGAGGGCACTCTATGGTTTTCAAAGGAGCCTAATAGAAGCTTGAAAAGGTTGAGTAGGGGATGACTGAGTACAGTTTTCGAAGAGTCTTTAGTTCTGGTCAATCTATAATTTATTGGAAATGCTACTGATTTCCACAATATCGTAGAGTACAGGAATGAAAGAGAACCCCATCATTTGATAAAGTCAGATACTAGGATTATGCCTGTGATGTACACCGTCAGCTCTTAGTTACATCTTCGAAATTGTAAATCATGTGTAAAAGTTGTAACATGCTCTGAGTTAAAAGTGTACTTATGCAGTAATGGTGAGTTTTACCTTTGCTGTTTGTTAACAAATGATGACTTTGAATATCGTAAGTGTGGACAGGTCAGAGACCACTGCTGTTCCATACAGGATCTTTCTTCCAGTTCATAAATAGGTTAGTTTCCTGGCACCAGTCTAAATTGTGCTATTGATTTTACTGACCATTTTGATTTCTGTTGTTCACTTATTTTCAAATCAAAATCATTGCATTTAAATCAAGGACTTGAAAGGGGAATTTCTTTAGAGCTACTTAGGTATTTTTAGCCTATCTGTCTAGAATGCACCAAAGTAAAGTGGAGTAATCGAATGAAGATGTAACACAAAATAATTCATTGATATAATATAAAAATCCACAAATTACTTAAAAGTCAACTGAGATTTTCAAATAGAAGCCAAACTATGAGAACTTGGCAGGAGTACTGCACACAGAACTGTCATACATTAAAGCAGCATGCATGTATTTGTATAAAGTAGACTCATCCTAAAAACCCTAAAACTCAGACTGGGAAAGTGATGCTGCATGCTCCCCTGGAGAACACAGGAGTTAAGCTCCCACACGGTTTTAAGTATGTCCTTGATTCTCTTTAACGAATGCTACAAGCATGCAATCCACATGTAAAGGTGGATGCACATGCGTTAGGCAGTATGGGCATCTCTAGCCAGAGATAAGATGCTAAGGGTTAAGGCAGAGAAAAGTGCAGTAAGTCCTCATTTTATCCATTCATCTATATTAATCCCCCAGAGAATTACTGTATAATATGTGTTTGTCATTACAGACAATAAGAGAGTCAGTGAAGAACTAGTCAAAGTTTAGAGGGCAAATTCTTATCTCTTTGCTGTGCCTATGAGTGCAGAATGAATTGAGGGATTTCAGGGAAGCTGCTGGAAGCGTACGTGGATCAGAGCCTAGCCCTCACAAGGAACGAGGATTCCTTTACTGCAAACCTGACGAATAGAAGCTAAAAGCTGTTGTCCTTGCTTTAACGCTTACATTTGCCAACAGCTGTTTCAGCATTTATAAACAAAATTCCCACCGGCTGCCAAATAGCCAGAAATTCATTTCTGCTATTTCATAATTATGTCTGATTAAACCCATTTACGCTTTTTCATCTTATACACATATAATAGATATGAATTGTTGCAATATATTATATCTAAACAAAAATTTCCTGATGAGTTTGAGGCAGGTTATCTTCAGAAGGTTACAAAGCAATAATTTATTAGGGACAGTCAGGTTGTTGTGTTTCACAGTTCATTCCAGCTGGAGCCCGCAGTGTCTGGTAAGCGACAGCGTGGCACGGGGCAGCACGCTGTAGGAGATTCAGGTGCTCTTGCTGTCTCCAGCATCCTGTCAGTGAACTGTTTTAACATTTTATAAACCCAGAAAAATTCCGTCTGTAGGACAAAGAGACCTTCAGAGTGCTGTTACGAAATACTGCTTCTCTACAAGGGTATGTTTTCTCCCTCTGGAGTGTTATACCATGGATAGTGTTGCTGAACACTTATTCTTGTGGGAAAATGTGTGTTCGACTTGTTCAAATATGAAGCGTGTGCGATGCTAGCAGACACCGTGCTTGCGAGTGTGGAGCTACACAGGCCGACTTCTGCTTCTTCCCACTGAGTGCATAATGCCTTTCATCACATGATATTTAACCTTACGTCTTCTACCACAGTTCTGGGTAACACTTCATTTTAAGTGTGCCAGCATTATTAATTCATTTGGTATTCACTGTAATAACACTGATCATAATTAACTCATTCTGTAGCCTTGTGAATGTCGTAAGTACTCACATGGAATTCCACTGCAATTCAGCATTAATTAAGGTACCACCTAATTTTCTCAGAGAATCGAGAGCGTGTGATCTGTCTCATGAAGTAACTCCCTTAACATCTCAGAGCGGTCCAAATATTTGGAGTGTATGGGTGTTGTGAATATGTTGGATACATTCCCTCTCTAAGGAAAATTGTGTATACTGTCTGGATAAATTATGCAAGAACAACATCGTCTAAAATACAATACACACATTCCTACTCTGTATATCATTATGTAAAGTATATTGCACTGCATTTAATACTGATAAATGTATTTCTTCCTACTTTACAAAACATGCAAATAGCCGGGCTATCTTTCTAGAGCTTAAAAGCAAAGCTATACAAGAGAATAATTTCTTTTTTAAACATCTCTCTTTAATTTTCTAAAACTTTACCACATGTATACATAGTAATACATAGCAGCTGAAGTAATCTTATCAAATCAAATGCCACGTCGTAGCTTAACAAACCTGCTTGCTGCGATGACATTGTGAACTAAATAATCTCCTTTAATTGAAAATAGGCATTAAATTGTTATGCTTTTTTAAAGCGTGTTGTAAATCTGAAAATTAGTATACTGTAAAATAAAAATACACGTTCAATTTCATAGCAACTTAGTGAATACATATACAGCTACATGATGTCAGTGTATCCCTTAAACTAATATTTTTCAGGGATTATTAACTTTGTCAGGGAAAGTGATTCTAGGCAAAGACTGGGAGGGCAGGGTCTCAGCCTGCAAACTGTTTTTCTGTGCTACATTTTCTTGAACATTCTTTCAAAATGGCCCACTTCTGCTTGTTTTATAATGATGGAGAGGGCAGATATTTATAAAGTATATGCATATATTGTGTGTTCACAGAAAAACATCACATCAACAAAATATTTGGGAAGTTTGGTTTAGCTTGTTTGATAGTCTTGGGTTTGTGTGGGAGTGTGTCTGAATTTTTCATTTTGCTATGCTAAAAACCACCTCGGTTGTAAAAGGGAAGTTTGAAAACTGAAAGCAATGCCATATGATTTAGGCTGTTGCCTCATGTCTGAATCATATTCATTAAACTATCAGTCCACAAAGTCCTCTGAATGAATTTCTCTTGGTCTACAGGAAGGAACCAAGGGAATTAAAAATAAACAAAATTCAGCCAGGAAAAGTCTTAAAATAATATTGATTTCTTTTACAGTAGAAACCTGTATTGTGGAACACTCTCCCCATTGGAAATTAATGGCAAAATTTTAATCGACTTCAACAGGGCCAGCATATCATCTATGAAATTTAAGGTTGAGGCTGTGCTATATTTTTTAACCCGCTGCACTGCAAACTGCAGCTTGAATAGACATCTGCTCTTCTTTACTAAGTAACTGTGACTTCCATTAGCAATACCAGGTGTTATGTACTAAGTGGAAGAGGAATCCCAATATTCTATATGATATTAATTATTGAGACAGCAAATATGAGGCATTTAGATACAGCACAGTGAGTTTCCATACTATATCTTAGAACTTACAGCATTTTTAAAATTTTGCTGAAAGGCAAATAATTTATTTTTGAACACAGAAACACTGAGGAAATATGATTTCACTTTAGGTAAAAACCTGCAATATTCAATTTATAACTTAGATAGAAGATCTGTCACCTTGGCTGCTTTGTGGGGTGACGTCGTGCTTCGGAGAGTGCAGGCAAATGTGTTTAGGTGCCCATCGTAGCCACCAGTGAGTTTTTTCAGAATTTTTAAAGCCAAGCCCTGAATTCAGCTCCCTCATCTGAACATATACGCCTTTCACTCTATGCTTTCTGTTTCCAGAGTTTGGAGTCTTCATTCTCTAGAAGCATTCGAATTTGTGCCTCACATCTTGCTGGATTATGTAGTCTGAATTTATTTAAGCAACAATGTCCTAAAAAGGAAATTCACCTCGAGAGCATCACTGTTGCAATAAACATGTTTTAGCTTGTCTAGTGATTGTCACCTCCTGATAACTCCCAGAGCAAGAACTTTCAAAACCTTTCAAAAAAACTTCAAAAACTTTCAAAATTGCATCACTAGGAGAGCATATTTCATTTAGTCTTGAATTTCTGTAGTGTTTCTTATGTGGAAGAAGTAGATCCTGAATTATGCAGCTCAGTTTCACCTTCCCAAGGGCCATTTGGATCTTCATCACATGGAGCTGAATCTAGTCACCTTCTTGGAAATACTCTAGGTGCAATTTCTATATTAGTGTGTTTGGTGTTTTCTTATTATTTAGGTGATCAAATCCATTTCCTTTCTCTCAAATTTCTGTGGCCCAAAAAAATGTGAAATATTTGGTTGGTCTCAAAAAGATTCAAAGACACACTTTAAATATTTGAGAGAGATCCAGATGCTCCTTCTCCAGGTGTACCAGTGGTACAGCAAAGAGGAGCAGAGGGGCATTAGGTATCTCTCCTTTTGCTCCTTGCTCATGAAAAGTAAGCTGCAAGAAGAATTAGTTGGACCATGTATTTTTGGAAAAGATGGCAGAGTACTGTTGCCAATAAAAGAAACCTGTAATTGAGGCAGAATTAGACATTGCAATCAGAAAATTATACTTTCTCTTGATACTCCAGAATAGATTAATAAGAGAAAGCATACAATAACTGTGAAGTTGTGAGAATAGAAATGGTGGAAAGAATGTTAAACAGGTAGGGTTGGTATGAAAGGAATAAATAGTTAGAGGGAATACTTTAGTACATAAAACTGATTAACCCTGCAAAAACCTCCTACTAAGGTAGTGTTTACCGTAGTGGGCTAGGCCCATGTTAATACAACATTCAATTATAATACATACAACCTCAGGGTCAGCACAAAAGGGGAATTCTTTCAAATTAAATAGAAGGAATATGAATACAACATTGTCATATGCTTTTGCTTCATTTCTGATTTGTTTAGTTTCTCTTCACTAGTGGAAAGAACTAATTTGTCTTCCAAATAGGCATACTTGTTTATAATGGTAATAATAATTAAAATAATGATAATAATAAAAAATTGTGATACCAGAATACAGACTAGAGCTTAAGCTTATCCAGAGCACGAACTGCCACATCATATAGGTAGTATCTCAGAAGCATTTTGGTTTTTTAATATCAATTGCGAATAGCATATAGGACGTAAACAGAAACTAATAAGTCATAATAGATTTAAATCAGATCAGGAAATATTAAAATGTAGACCAAAAAAATTGCTTTTGCATCTCTTGATTCATATGCACAACTTAAATAGATTGCTGACTAAATCAATTGGAAAATACTATTTTAAAAAAATGTCATCTTTGAAGAAACCAAGACAGTGACTGAAAGTGCACTACAGTCTCAAGCTCATGGATATCCTTTAGCCATCATAAAGCTTTCTCAGTTCCTCTTGGCTTAACCACATGACACCCGAGTTCAGGATGATGACGTATATCAGTAACATTGCTATTGCTCCAGCTTGACTTAGCATCTCTTCTCCTCATCTGTGTTAGGTGAAGCAGGTCTCTGAACTCAGATCTTGGCAGATCAGAAAGGTTTTCTTGACAAGGTTTCTTGACCTTGTAGCATTTAAGGGTGCCACTTTGCATTCATAAGCATATGGATTTCTTATTAGGCAGTGAATTTAGGCTCCATAAGAACCCAAACGAAGATGAATTCTTTGATATTTGTATGTGTGTGACTTTCAAGAGCCTAAGGCTGTAGCCTCAGCACAGAGCTTGGGAATGATGCATGGTATTTTTAGCTTTTAAAAACCCCAAATGAAGAATGGTTGGATCTTTATCACATTTTCTTCCAGGATTATAAAACCCATGGGTGAAACACAGATCAGAGAAAAATAGTGAAACTGTGACAGAATCACCAAGTAGTTGAGGTTCGAAGAGGTCTCTGGAGATCATCTAGTCCAACCTCCTGCTCAGAGCATGGTCAGCTCCAGCAGGCTGTTCAGGAAGACAAAACAGCAGTTCTGGACACAAGGGTAGTAGGTTTTCATGACCAGTCCCCCTCAGCTGCTGTTTGACATCAGGCTACTCATTAATTACTTTCTACCTCAGAGGCCCCATCTGTGACAGAAAGATGTTAAACCCTAACACAATTCCTAAACTTTCCTGTAATTCCTAGAAAAACTCCTTTCCCACAGTAGTGGGAAATTCTAAGATTATTTTAAAAGCTGCTTTAAGACTTTATGACTACCTAAAGCACTTGCATCTACACTTCAACACTGTTGTAACTCCTATCTTCACAGGGTCTGTCAACATAAAGTCATCCATCCATCACCATCGGAGGAGGCTTGAATGAGTCCTGCTGACTCCTGCAACCAGCAGCAGTTCAGCATGTAGTGCTGAGCGTGAAACATCCTGCATGAATGTTGTGAGCAATACTTCACAGCAGCACTGTCAGCCAACATTTGTTATGAGCCTACAGTAATTACTCATGGAAGTACCATGCTAAGAGTAGTGGAAGATGGTCATTCCTGCTGGACACGTCCTCTGTCCTAGCTGCATCTGCCCTAATTTGCACTCAAACTCATACTCAAAAAAAAAGAAGAAAAAAACATTTAAGGTGCCATTTATCCACTTAAGAGAAGGCCTCTTGCGTGTAAGGCCAGTGTTTAAGCTTCAGCTCCCCCGGAATGCAAGGCCAACACTCAGATGAAATCCTGGTATTTCAAATACCACCTGTGATAAAAGTTCTCAGAATTGAGGTCATGAGCAGGAGGACTTTCCCAGTTGAGCAGAACAGGTGTGTTACGTTGCAATTTTATCTGGGATTTGGAGTGTGCTTGTATAGCAGATGTCTCCGTTGTCCTCAGTGAGCCTTTGCTTGCCTTGAGGTGTAATCTCTTCATAGCAAATTCCTTTTGGAGTGAAACTAAACTGGAGACTGCATTAGCAGAGCAGCTAGTGCTGTAACTGCTAGTGAGCGTGCAGACCACAGGACCATACTAGAGCACATCAGACCTGAAAAAAAACCCTGAAATGTATATAATGAGGTCCTCTGCATCAACTGTTCCACTCCACTGAGCCACTCTTGGCCCCTCACTCCTTGTTGTGGGTTTAGCCCCTACGTCCTGTCTCTGTTAATGCTGTTTCCAAGAGTGAATGAATTAAGTTGCCTTCTGTTACAGTAATTTCTTGCATCTGCTCCTCTAGTAGCTGCATAGGATCAGAATTGAGTTACAGTACTTCTAGGTAGTCCTTCTACTCTTCCCACCACATCAGGAGGTTTTTAAAATCACATGCAACATATGGTTCTGTTAAACCATCAAAACAGATTTGTACACTCTTATACATTGCTCCCAAGTGTCTAGCACTGGCTATGCCTACTGCCTATTGCCCCTTCAATATAGTCTTGAAAAATATGGCATTAAAAACTAAGTAGCCTTTCCATTAGTAATCTTTAGGTTCATGAGACTCCAATTCTTACATTCTATCATTTCAAAATCTGAGTATGTATTAAAATGTACTTTCTTATTTTGTTTTTCAAAAAGATGAAAGGTATCTTACTTCTATTACAATTGACTATGTCCTTTATAGCGATGAAAGAATGGCTTGAAATACCCATCAATAAGAAAATAGTTTAAAAAATGTAGTTAAGTACAATGTAGCAGTAACAATAACTAGCATATGCAGTAATCAAGGATTCCATTAAATTGTATAGTGCTTCAGAAAAGCAAGCATTTAAATCAGTTACACAGAGCCAGGAAATAGGTTTATGCTTCTGAGAGGATAGGAGTAAAAATAAATAAGTTTGATAGAAGAATAATTCAGAGTAGCTGATGAGATGTTGGGCTGAAAAAAAAAAAAAAAAAAAAGANTAGGAAGGATATATGAGGATTACAGCACAGCAGGGCTGTGGTGGTCCTTCAAAGGGGCGGTGACTATGGAGCAAGTCTGTAAAGAAATAACTCCTAGAGCGTGGCGGAGCTGCAGCTGGAGAATAAGGTGTGGCGTTTGGTCTAAAGCAATTATCAGGCTGCAGCCCCTGGGGTCAGGGTCTGTGCCAGCTCTGGAGACTGATGACCAGCTGCGGGTTGTTTCACACGCTGCCTGAACTCTGCTGGTGGTGAACGTCAATCTCCAGCCCCTTGAATGACTGCTGCTCGCAAAGTTCATGAGGTCCTGCGTTAGACAGGGAGCTAAAGCTTGAGGTACCAGTGGACATCCGTGACTCCACACGCCTGGGAAGCACGGTCTGACATTCCCAGGGCATTTCAGCTTCCTGGGATCAGCCAGCACAACAGCCACGAACTTCTGCCTCCAAACTCAGCAGAACAGAACACAGGGCAATGGCTGTCCAGCCCATTCTGAGCTCAGACTAAGGGTCAGCTCCTCCTCCCACGTAAATCAACACCCTATATTATTCCCAGTCCTCTCACTGCTAAAGGAGTACCCTACAGCTGGGACCAGAGTTTTCTTATTTAAACCAAATGAGCAAAACTGACTTACTAAAAAGGTCATCCATTTCAGCTTTCCTGACCTAAGCAGCAGGGACTGAGTTATGTCACATTTGAAAGAGATAATCCCAAGTGAAGCTGGTTTTCGATGATCACCGTGCATTTCAGTCCTGACTTTGTTTTTTAATCATACTGGGCCTATTTTTACATGTGACCATGTGCAAGGACTGATGCATAGGCACATTATCCTAGCTAGAGTGCCAAAGGGAAATCGTACTTCCAATCAGAGATAAGATTGTCTTTGGGATCGCTTCCTGAGTGTCTGCAAGGTGGGTCTCTCTCCTCTATCAGCCTCAGGGATGCTGCTCGTGGATCTCCACACGTGTAGCCAGGCAGCAGGGGAGAGCTGGGGACCTGAGCTGCTTATACTGTCTCTTGTTGGTAGCATGATGGCACTAAGAGACCTGATGGTAGCTTCTCCCTTTAACTATTTGTGCCACACAGAGATACTTATTTACCAAATAGGCCATAGAAGGGTTTGGGATACTTTGCCTTTATTAATGCTGCCTACTGCCTTTCTGCTGCATTTGTTCCTGTAAGGTCTACTTCAGCAAATATACAGTCCACAGTATTTTTCATTTACTTGCTATGCAGATGAATATGCTCAGTAAAATTCTGAAATGTCCCTTTACAAGGTAAAATAAAAGAATCTTTGTAGCCATCACTAAATGTCTTCACTGCAATATTTACTACCGCAATCAGGACAAAGCAAATGGATGCTTTTGGCAGCACAAAAACAGTCTTAAAAAGACACAGGGTATTGTTGTTTTCCTTGCAAAGTATAAAATTCCTCAAAAATTACATGGTGTCACACAGCCTGCCATAGCTTATAAAAAAATGATGCACTGCCTTTAGTTTTATTAGGAAAATTACACTGTGTTAACTCTTTGTGCCTTTGAGGGCACGTCTCTGCATTGCACAGTAAAGCTCATTCCAGGAAGACGTGTGCCATGTACACGGCACAGGGTAACACTGTGTGGAGGTACTCGCTCTGGAGAGACAGACTCAAAGCATTTCATGGGCACAGGCAAAGCCTGCGGCTCAGGGGCTGGGAGCCAGACTGCTCCTGGCCTGGGAGGGAGAGTTCACTCTCAGAGTGATAAGACCTGTGTTTATAGTTGATGCCCAGGCACGGTATGCAGAGAGGCTCCTGCTTACACTTATTGCTATAACAGCCAAGGCCAACCAACTTTGTTACTTGCCACGTTGGAGTGTCGGAAGCAGAAAAGCGCAGTGGGGTCCCACCTGCGGGGAGGAACAGACAAGACAGGTGACCCAAAACTGACCAAGAGGGTATTCCATTCCCATCTGCCTCATGCTCAGTATAAAAGCTGAGGGATCAAAGGGTCAGGTCTCTCTCCTCTCTTCAATGGCCGATGTCGGAGGAGGACTCTGTTCGTCTGCCTTTGGTCCCAATCCTGAATGCAGATCCGGAATCTAGTTCCCGTCCATCACTGAGTCCAGCCTGGGACTGCCAGTTCTAACAGAGGCATAATGTCTGCATCAAGCATTTTCTTTTTAGGTACCTCTTTGTGGCAATATTGGTAGATTCAATTGGCGTTAGTTGAAGTCTAATATTCATGGTGAAGGGGTGTGGGGCAATAAACTGCTTTTTTAAGTTACTAACGGTAGTTATTCAGCGTGCACGTAGCCAATTATTGCAAATGGAGTACAGAGTAATAGAAAAGATCCTCAGGACCATCCTCGTGGTCCTCACTGTAGCCTTGGCTGGTGGGAGAGAAATTAGAAATTATAGACACAAAACGTAGAGTAACTGCGTGACTCTGGTAAGACTATCAGACAAACCCATGTCATGGCAGTGTTGTTCTCCAGTCTGTCAGCTTGACCATGCAACACCAACACCTATTCGACACAGAAAAATTAAATAAAAAATATTTTAAAAAAATACAGAACTTGATCAAAATATAAACAACCCTGAGATTCAAGGGCTCCATGTTTGCCCTAACCAGTGTATTGCAACATTTTTCTCAGTTCCTTGCTGATTTCATAAATCCAGTGCTCACATGCAGAAACTTAAGGTCTAACATCTTTGGTTCAAGAGGCTTGTGAGACAGTTCGTACTGAATTTTTTATATAAACAAGTGCTGCTATATCTTAGCCTCATTCAATGTCTACTTTTAAGTCTTGAGTCACTGCATGCTAAAGGCAGAATTGAAAACGTCTGAACAAAACTACAACTGTTGTTAGATCTCTATTAAAGACAGGTAGGGAACTCATCTGCTGGCAGCAGGAACTTAGTCACTGACTATGAAAAACAATGATTGCAGCAAATGCAAACAAATGTCTGATGTAAGTCATTAGCTAAAGAGGTCATTGTAGAAAAAAAATGTTAAAATGTATTATCAAGAAATCACTCAGATTTAAAATAAGCAATTACTGGTAAACATCCAGTGAAAGGCAGAGTAATTCTCCTAGTTGTCAGGGACTTCTGGCTGTTCACACCAGCCTTCAGTCTAGACCTCTATTTTAATAGATTTTCAAATAAATTCTTCATAAGACCTCCAAGAATCATGAAGATGGCTGAAAGTGTAGTACACTGATTTGCAGTTTGCTTCCAGCTTTCCATCCTTCAGGGGATACTTGGTTCATATTTGTTTAGGACTAGGAGTTTAGTTTGGGGGTTTATTTTCCTCTCTTTGGTATCTCTAAAGCTGGGCATCTAAGTCTGCCCTTGTCATCCTTAGGTCTCTTTATTGCTAAGGAGGAGGAAAAGGCACTTCCAGTGGAGGTTAACTCCAACCCAAGAAAAATGTCCAAGTTGTGTGAAATAAATTCTTTCTATGGCCACTGCTTCTCTTTATCTTCTCTAGCTTTAGATGAAACCAGGAATAACTGGTGTAGACTTCAGCATCTACCTCTGGGACATCTACAGTCAGATGAGATGAATCTCAGCTCGTAAAAGAAATATTTGTCTCAGTGCCAGCTGAGGTTATTACACTACATCCTGCTTTGAGGAGCTGTGGTGTCTGGAAAAAATAATTAGGAACCAGATCACAAAAGCTGGCTACTACTATTTGCATTGTTGATTCCATCATTTCCTGATTGTTATTTTTGACCAACATCTCTATTTTGACGTTTATTTTAAGAGGTTCAGTGTAATTAGTAGCCGCTAATTTTTTTTTAACCTTGGTATCACAAGCACCAAAAGTTAACATCATCTTTTTTCAGCATTTAATATCTTGCCTCATGCATTTATTACTGTTACATAGTAATAAAACCCAAGAAGCACATCTTTGCACAAAAAGCATTTTAAACATTTCTACTATTTTGGTTCTCACACTAAATTGTCAGGAATCACTGGCTGCTTCGATGCAGACTACCTGCCCACCAGAGATGGTCAGGAAAGGGATCACGCAGAGAGCAGCCGCACCAGCCTGTGTGTGTTTCCTCCGTGTCAGCACTTAACAGTCATCAGAAGAGGAGGTAGAGGACAAGCCCAGATACTGTTTAAAAAAATCAAAACACCAAACAGGAGCAACAAAACTGTTAAAAAAGGGAACCCTGGCCAACATCTGAACTAAACACTGATTGTATTTATGGTGATCCAAATTTAGGAAACCCGCTCATGGCCAGGACAAATACAGTGGGATGAATGCCCCACCAAAGCGCACACAGTTGTACACACGGACTGCTTTTCAAACCGGGACAAGGGACTTGAGTAACCTAATGCCTGCGTCTCTGTTCTGGGCCCTCTCCTGCTTCAAAATCCTGCAGGCTGAAACTGTTTGTTATCTGTGACATTATAAAAACAAATGCTGTATTACCATCGTTGTTTTTTTAAAAAAAATAACAGACACATCTACACTATCAAAAAGCAGAACTGGCAGTATTGTTTATTGGCACAGCTTCTGACATCTATGGGACAATAACACAGAAAAGAGAGGAAATAAAAAGGTTTTTTTCTTAAGAAAGGACAGTGTAATAGAGATGGGGGGATTTAAGTGAAAGGAAACGTTCTAACCAAGAGGAGTTGCTACCCTATCAGCACAGATTTTTGCTGTGCTTTTTGCAATGCAGCCCATACCAGTTTCAAGAGAACAGCAGGATCTTTATGGGACAATGTGATGTGAGTATGACACAGTTGCTGGGTGCTAGGAGCATTCATCAAGACATTGATGTCTTCTATTAACTTGCAGAAAAGAGCAAAGTTCACACAATGGGGATAAATTAGAGACTCCCATGGAGTGCCCAAGTAGGAGGACCTTTTCTACCCTTTGTGTAACAGAAAGAAATCAACTCAGAGGTAACCCAACCTGCAATCCGTGTCCTCAAGGAACCTTCACCCCAAAATCTGAACAGGTGGAGGCATCCATCCACAGAGAGAAGGAACAGAGTCATCCTTTTGGGACAACCATAGCTTCCAAACCAGTGTTTTATTGAGGATGGCAGGCCTCTTCCTCTAGTTTTTTTCTGAATGCTTGATTGAGTGGATTATTTTAGATTTGCATCTGTTCTATATTTTTATGAAAAAAAAAAACAACCCACTTCACAATGGAGGAGGTGATCTATTTTTAAAAAAGGGAAGTGACATGCTTAATATTAATGATAAGCATTAATAAATTCAGTCAACTCCTGTACAACGGACATAATGCTCTTGGCATCCCTGCAGGAAACAAAGCAGAACAATTATGAGTCATCAAATGTATTTGTCAGAGGATTTTGTATTGTAAAAAAAAAAAAGCCTGTTCATGTTAGCATAGTGCTGAAAGACAAGGAGTGAATTATAGCTTGGAAAGTGATGGGATAGATATAAAATCCAAGGGTCCAGAGGCCAACTGACTATATAGGCTCAGCTGGAGACAGAAAATACATGTTATGTATTTTTTCAATGGATTCTTCCATTTATCCTGTTAAGAAGTAGTGACTCCCCAAATCAAATGTGAGTTAGGCTAGAATTTTAATCGTACTGGAAACGTTGCCACTGCAATTGGTATTTGAAGCTCTCCTAACTGATTGTTATGCTATTTGTTCTACTTGTGAATGCAGAGAACCAGCAACACAGAAACAGGAGCTGTGGATAACAGGACAGGCACAGCAACACGCATGCAACTACATTAAAAGTGTATTACTTCTGATGCAGTGGCACATATGCATCCTTCCTTCACAGATGTGGGCATCAAGGGACTCCTGGCCCTGTTCTGATATCCCAGAGTGTTTGCAGCAGCATTTTCACAAACATCAAGTCTCCTCTGTACTGTTGTTGTTGCTCAAAGAGCGCTCTGAAGGGTGCCTCCAGGGATACATGCAGATAAGGCATTCTAATATTAATGGCCAGGACTAATTTAGAAAAATGACATAAAAATATTTTTATGGTATAACAGAAGAGCTTTAATTACTTTTTGCACATTTTTGAGGAAAAGTAACATGGCTGCTATTGGAGATTTTCATTGTTTTTACAATGAGATAGGCAAATGACAGTTTTATACTCAACTTCAGGGTGTGAATTTAAGATAGTTAACAAAGACTTTGAAAACTGATAGGCTGAGGTTGAACTTCAGATAGACAGGAATAGATACTCTTATCATTTAACTCCATTTGTAGGCTGGTGGAATATTGGGAGGCTTTAGTCAATGTACGGGAAGTTTCAGTGGGCGGATGTTGTATGTTCTGTCCCACAGGGAAAAAATAATTTTTATAATAAAGCAGCTCTGACTCCACAGGAATAATTTTTTATAGATCCGTTGTAAGATTAAAAGAAATAACTTCAAGAAAAAGGTGAGAATCTACTGATTGCATGCTCATGAAAGACGAAATTCAGCTTTCTGCAAAGGCTTGTGCTAGGTCCTGGGTGTAAGTCCTTGACATAGAGCTTTGGTAGGACTTAGGGCCTTCTGCAATGAAACACAATTCCAAGAAAATTTATAAAGCATCCAGTTTGATACAAGATTATTTTCTTGTTGCAACACTTTGCAGAACTTTTTCTTTCTTTCGTTCTTTTTTTTTTTTTTTCCAGTAAAGTCAAATAATTGGGTGAATTGAGCTTAGTTTTATATGCAAAATGAACACTGGAATATTATGTGCACTGGAGTTTCTTGTGCCTACAAATCAGGGAAGAAAAATCAAAGTGGGAAGAATTATGTTAATTCCAAATACTTCTATCCCAGCAGCTGTCTGCCCTCAGTTGGGTCAGCTGTAAAACTGGGATATTGTTCAGACATTCTCCAAGCTATCCAAAAGCTCCTTGCAATAGATTTTCTTATTTCAAGCATGTTTTTTCTTCCCGAGAAACTATTAAAACTCCTCTGTGAGCCTCTGTGACATCTTGTGGGAGTTCCAAGTAGAATTTTAATTTTCATAGGGTTTCATGCACTGATTTCTTTCTTTGGAACAACATTATTTCATTATCATAATAGGATAGGTTTATTGTAATGGGTGCTTTCTTCCTTATCTTTTCTCCCATGACAAAATAGGACTGGCATAGAAAGAACTTGAAGGGCTTAGCTAAACTCCAGCATGTTATGAGCTTAATACAGTGCTGTTCTCAAAGCTGTAATGCTTATTTGACATGCATGACGGTAATGTATAAATGAAGATAAATAAATGTCTACAAAAGTTTTTAGTAACGCTCCCAAACTAAATTACTTTAAGTTCAACTGAAGAGAAGGTTTTGTCTTTAAGCTAGCTTGGCAATACAATAGTTCAATTTCTCAAAGCTAAACCATCACAAAAAATGGTTAAATTACTCCTCAGCAACATTAATGCACTCTAAAAAAAACATAAACTGGACTTCAGCTCACAATACTGACCATCTATCAACTTTGGTGGAGCTTGTTCTGATTTAAGCTGGCGCAGTTAGAGGGGTTCTCACCCACAGATATTCACCCACTGGCAATGGGATTCATCTCACCTAACTTTGGTTGTCAAAAAATTGTGTTACTACTCTAACCTTTTTATTTAGGCTCCTTCTACAGGCAACGAAGAGAGACAAGCACCTCCAGAGGGCACTTCATTTTAGATAGTCTTAGATACATGCTACAGCGTAGGATAAATCTTTTCTCTAAGTGCCCACCTTTCTCTTCAGAGGGACCCTAAGAAGACTAGCAAACTGGACACTTAAATTTGGGCTGGCTAAATACCTCAAATACATGAAATTACTTCCATGCGATGTCTCTGTTAGACAAGCTGGCACACATTTTGACAGCCCTTGGAAACTCCACTTGTCAGCCCTCTAGCCAGCCTGCAAGCTAGAGGCTGATGCTTTTGCAGCAGGGATGTTAGGAGGCAACATGTGCCTCAAACGGCCACCCCGGTTTGGTGCGGTGTATTGGCTTAAACTCCTAACACGAGTGAGTCTGTGTTAACCTGTGAGGCCGTGAACTGAGATAGTGACGGTCAGGCAGACAGTCTGTTTGCTGTTCCTGCTTCTCAAGGGTAACCTCTGGCAGGCATGTGGGGCAGAGGACAGCCAACACAGATAATATCCTGAGCTGCTGCAGCTAAATTTGCAAAAGATGCTGCTGCTCCTGCCCAAGGCATGATTTAAATTATTATGGCAATACTTAAAGACATGAAGTTTGGGCCTAATTATCACTCATTTCCCACCCTTTCCTTTTGTGTGCTGAAAAATCAGCCCCTAAATAAAACTTGGAATAAATGATGACATCTTCTACTCTTGAGCCTTCCCCAAATCATTGGTACTGTTGTAATTGTGAAAACTGTAGCAATACTGAAAAGATGCTGATTGTAAAGATTTTTAAAACCATTCTCTGTACTACAGTTTAACCAACAAAGTGGTTTGGATCTGGAAGGGAAGAGATGAATTCAGCTTTTAAAGGACTGTTGAAGAAAAACAAGCACAAGGGCCTGGGAGGAACCCCGTCAGTCAGCGAGCCCAGCTCCCTCAGGGCAGGCAGCTACGGGGACATCAGGAACCAGGGCTATCATCTCAGCTCTAATGTCATGGCATGCAGTCAAAGCTATTCCACAGGCTGAAACAGCTGGGATAATCCTGGCTAAGATATGTGTTGCCCATGGAGACTAGCTATGGGAAAATGCAATTAGCACAAAACCAATGTAGTGAGTAGTGCAACTGTACTGTTCCCTACTATAGATATGCCATTTACACATATTAAACCCAAGATACATAATGGTCTGCTATTAGCCAGGCATTCACAAATGCATGGTACATACATTAAAAAAAAAATATCCATAGTGAGTTCCACTGTTCACTAGTAAGATTCCCTGCAGATTTGAATACCAAAAAAAGCTCTGTGTGTTGTATAAAAGGGATTCCAGTGGCATTTCTTAGTTTGACCTTCATTCTCCAACAGTTTCACTTTAAAATGACTGAGAAGATGCAAATATATGAGAAAGGTAATTTTAGGCTTATAGTTAAATAATTTAAACAGCCTAATAACACATTGACTTACAATATGATTTCCCTTGTTATAAAAATTTCTCTGTTTTGCTTTCCCTAGTTAGATATACCGGTAAGTTTAGTCGCCAATTTATGAGGGAAATACATTTTTCTGCTAGGCCTTTAAAGAACATTATGGTGATTAAAATTTATTTAATAAGAAAACACATACGCAGCTGTGGTGCTTTACAAAAACTCATTAAAGAAGCAGTCACCTGAAAGATTCTGGGTTAGTTACTTCAAATATTAAAATATTTTACTGTTCCCTACACCTTGGCTGGTCATTTACATCTATGTAAATGTCATTTACATCTATGTAAATGTACAATGAATTGAACATGCTGCTATGATGTAAATGGGATAATATTGGCCATTAGTAACAGTTCGTTAAAATGTACAGTTGTTATTATTTTTTCTAATCCAGTGAATCTGATTTGCCATTTCCAAGCATCTTGTAGAACCTCCCAACCATGCAGGCTATTTAAGAGTGCCACCAAACTTGAATTGTCCCACTGGGGTGTAGGTTGGATACAACTGGACACTGCTGGTGAGTGGCTGAACCAAAAGTAAGCCGGGGACTGCCACACTCAACTGAGGGAAGCTGGAACCTTTTCACAGGAGGTCTGGCCGAAAAGCTCATTAAACAGGTCCTAAATCATTGCTATCTTCAGCCCTGTGTATGAAAATAAACTGACCTGAATTTCAGCTTCCCCTTTGTAAACCTGTATAAACTTTGGAGCTCTTTCACAGCCTTTCACTTGAGCAGTTGGATGGATGGGCGGCACGGTGGTCACATCAGCCAAAATTCAGGAGTGTTGTGTTAACACTGTACTTTCATGTGCAGCCGTAACTGCCTTCACAGGATGGGAACACATGCCATGGAGTCTGAGTCTGATTTTGCTTCTGTTTATAATAGTGTAAATTCACAGACTTAGAGCTACTCCTTGTTTAAAATAGTGTCTGGCAAGAATCTGCCTTTGATTCTACATGCACACAATAGAATTTAAATAAAGCCCAAACCTTTTTGTTTATAATATTCTCAAAGGCAAGCAAACTCCAGTAGGACTTTAAACATAAGCAGGGTAGTAAATTTAAATACCAATAAGTAGCAAGGTGTTTCAATACCATTCTTAATGCTAAAAATATAATTGTTTATCAGAATAATTAAGGTATTTTGCAGTACTTCTTAAAGTTTCAGAATTTTTGGCTCAAATGACGAAATATGGACAAATAAGATACTTCAAAACTGACACCAGTGGGCAGGATACTAACTTTTCCAGTGCAAACACATTACCTCAAGGAAGAGAGGTCAATAATACCTAACTATTTTTTCAAAGAAATAATACATACAAGTACACTGCTCAATACTACAGTAGTAGCAGATGTGATGTTATCAGGGTTTGACAGCATTTTCACATAAATTATTGTGTAAGCACAGTTAATCATTATGTACAGGTGGTTTGCCACCTGTTTAATTCAGTTTCAAGCTGATTTACACAGCTTTTAAGGCAAACAACCCCCCCCCTCCAAAATTACAGTTTTGCCTGTGTATCAACTAGTGTGGACAATTTTATTTCCCTTCACTTCCCACCGCCCCGCAACAACACACAGAGAAAGTAGCAGCTTCTATCCCCCTTTACAGCCTTGTTTTAGCTGATAAGTTGTAGGAATTGCCATTTTACAGGTAGTAACAGATGGTGCCACCCCCTCCAAAATGAATTTTTACCTGCTGTATGAACAGTGGTGATTTCATCACTTGTGTTGCACCATTGTGTCCTTAACTCTATGTTTCTGGTTGTACACTACAGCCTGTGCGAAAGACCAGCCTCCTTTTACAAGCTAAAACTCCTCTTCTGCAGGTGTTATATAGCCCAAATAGTTACGACACATAAATCCCAGTTATTGCTTGGGTAGTCCTGATACTTAAGTTGTAAGGTGTGGAGAAATGCTAACAGCTTTCCAGTAAAGTAAAAATGAAGCAAGGATCTCATTGTACCCTCAGGTGGGAATCCCAGCATCAGCAGGAGTTCAGTGCACATAGCGATGTTTATGCTAATACGACAAGGGAAGTTAATTCTCACCTGGTTTTGGACAGATTAGATCGGAATTTCAGTCTAAATTTTTTATCCTGTGGTTACCTGATTCAGCGTGGTATTGTACCCTGGGCTAGGTTATAGACCATTTCTTTGTTTCTCTTCCCTTAACTTGGGTTAAAGGTCTAAAATCGATAAACAGATCCTGTTCCTATCAACTATTCTAAACCCTATCAAAATATCCAGAAAACCATTAACATTATTAAGTGTCTTCTCACTTCATTACTACATATCCCCCATTTGCTTTTCGGGATATCAGCAGTCTTTTTGATTTGTGCCAGCACTCTTCTGAGCACCAGGGAGCACTGGTCTGGGAGTGCCACAGAGAGACCCACATTTCACAGTATTCTCCAACCTCTGTGTTATCTCAGCGACACATCTTTTACCTACTTCCATTGTCTCTATTTATTATCACCCCCTCAAACCCCTGTCTCTGCATTTCGCAGCTCAGGGTGGGTCCATCTTGTGGATCCTCACAGCTGGTCCTCACAGAAACATAGAATCAGGCTGAGAGAGTTGGGGTTGTTCAGCTTGGAGAAGTGAAGGCTCCGGGGAGACCTTATAGCAACTTTCCGGTATCTGAAGAGGGCCTACAGGAAAGCTGGAGAGGGACTTCTTGTGAGGGCATGTAGTGATAAGACGAGGGGTGATGGCTTCAAACTGGAAGAGAGGAGATTTAGAAGAAATATCAGGAAGAAATTTTTCACTGTGAGGGTGGTGAGACACTGGAACAAGTTGCCCAGGGAAGCTGTTGAGGCCCCATCCCTGGAAGTGTTCAAGGCCAGGCTGGATGGGGCTTTGAGCAGCCTGGTCTAGTGGGAGGTGACCCTGCCCATGGCAGGGGGTTGGAACTAGATGATCTTCAAGGTCCCTTCCAACATGAACCACTTTATGATTCTATGATCCTCGCGGCTGCACCTCGCAGCTCAGTTGCTGGTGAGGGCTCCAAAGGTCCAAAATATTCTGCTTCCCTCCAGCTCTGAGATTTTCCTCTGATGCTTTTCTCTCAAAAAATATGTCAAGACGAGTTCTGTCCTCATTCCATTCTGTGCTTTATATCTGCTCACAAGCAGAAGGGGAGACAGCTTTGTGTCTGCTTACATGGGAATCGTGATTTTGTAGGAGTTACTTTAACATCCTAGTACAGACATACAAGATACCTTTGCACACATCACTGCTGAGTGTGTTAGAAGAACATTATTTGAGCTGCTGAGATCAAGATTTGTCAAGCTGGAAATTCCAAGATTTTACAAAATGGCCTAATCCTGTGCCCTTCTGTGTCCATCCAGTGCAAAAATGGCACCCCAAAGTTGGATTTCTCCATCCAACCATTTAATTATTGAGGGTGCCATAGAGTACAGGCAAAAGATCACATTCAGGTTTATGTGTAAATTTGATGTTTCAAGAGCTGTTTTTTTTTCTTTATATGTGCACATATGTGTGCAGAATGTGCCCAAATTTTATGCATACTCTGCAACAAGCACCTCAGCAGGATGTAAACCCTGCAGCACTGCGGGAGGCTGCTGCTACCTCCAATAAGAAGGTAACTATATAAGCAGGAGATAAGAGGAGGCAACAGATGCCTGTACATGCTAAGGAAAAGCTCAGCTACGTGTGCCCCTGAGCCAGGGCAAGAAACGCAGTTGTTTGCTAGGTGCAGTGTCCCAAGATGACATGCTCAACGCTGCTTATCTTTATAGCTCTCAGGTCCTATGCGTTCCCGCTAAGGTAGCTGCTAGCAATAATGACTTTGTCAGTTGAATAGATTCAGCCTTTAGAAGTTTGTGATCAGGTTGTTGGGTTTGGGTTTTTTTATAAATATTTTTGGCATGCTGCCAAAGCTCTTCTGAGGAACGCAAATGCTGGGAGGGAAGCAGTGATTCTCAGCACTTCGTCTTAGCAAATGCTTAGTTAAATTTCATGAAATGAAAAACACAAAAGCAACAACAAAAGGGCAGTCAAGGCACATTTTCCCTGGTCCCTTATCAAATTTCAAAAACCTGCTGAGGTAGGCAAGGTATAAGTGTAACATCTTAAAGGTTGCAGAAACTTTTTCTAATATAGAAGGCTGTATTTCCTCTTGGTCTCTTTCAACATACAACAGAAGCTGTGTCCTTTCTGTAAAGCTGGTTACTGCACTGCTGACTTTTAGACTGAGAGAAAAAGGCAGCCAATGGTGGATTTAACGCACCTATTAAAAAAAAACCAAAGCAGAAAACCTTTTCTATTCAGTTCTATAGGACTGACCCACGTATGGAAAGTAATAGGGTGGGTCTTCGTGGAATGGTACTACTCAAGACAAAGCTGTGGCCGTTTGCAATATAATGCTACTTTGACATGGGCTTTACCTCTCTCTGCGCATCGTCCAACCTACCTGCGTGGCTGGGAGCTGGCAGAGAAGGCAGGCGTTCCACAACAGGGGAAGGCTTTGGCAGAGGGGTATGGCGGGGTGTTGTACAGAATTACAGAAGTTTTATCATTCCTCCTTTAGGTTATGGAGTAGGAATAAGGACGATGTGATTAGGAAAATACATGCAGGGTCTGGAAAGCAGATGGGCTGATCTGAAAGGCTTTTGCTGCTGAGAAGGGAGGAATGAGTGGCGGTGACAAGAACATTTGTCTTCAGTTTGGTTGTCTAATTTATTGGAGGCTCCCTAAGGGTTAAGTCTGCCTGATAATCTCAGAGTTTATCCAGAATATTTTCATCTCGGTGCACCCGAGAGCGGACATTGGGCATCAGCTAGATTTTTGGGTTTATTCCCCAGGAAAATGGCACTAACATCAATTTGTTTGTGTGGGATTGAACACAGGTGGAATTTTACTTGTGCATTTTGTTTTTTTAAGTAAACAGCCTGAAATGGATTTTCCTCGTTAGAACTGTATGTAAGTACTGTAGGTTAGTGTGTAGGTAACATAGGTGGCCTATTTTATTGCAAGCTGTTAGCCCTGTTGAGAGGGTGCGAGATTCATTTGATTGTACCTGACTATCATCTTAATGTGTCCTTTACCTTGCTGCTTCTCCATCACTGCTCCCTGTCCAAATATTAGCAGGTGTGTTTACACGATTATAAATAAAGGAGCCACGAAAACATTCATGGCAGCGGTCAGTTAATGAGGGGACTTATTTAATTGAAATCATGAATCTGACT
The DNA here is from genome assembly GCA_013398815.1 of Ibidorhyncha struthersii. Taxonomy (NCBI): domain Eukaryota; kingdom Metazoa; phylum Chordata; class Aves; order Charadriiformes; family Charadriidae; genus Ibidorhyncha; species Ibidorhyncha struthersii. The sequence goes on from VZSZ01004953.1 coordinate 68,251, forward strand.
AAGTTCCTTCTCTGATGTGATCTGACAAAAATGATCATAGGATAAAATTGCTGCTTGCTGATCCCCACCTATCTTACATCTCAACTTGCCGCAAGATTGAGGCAAACTGCACCAATTTACTGCTCCCAACTGCCTGATAATGGACACTTTGCTGTGCACTCTCCCTTCATTACAGCACAGGTCAGGGCTGTTAACAGGGGCTCTTGCCACTTTTGACAGATAGTCACTACCAAGATGAATGGCACTAGCCACATGACCACTTAGTACTATGCTTTTCCTTTCTAGCACCTTTAAAGCACTTATATTTTTTAAAAACTCACTTCATCCTTTAACTCTTTATTAACTAGGAGAATCAATAGGGATCTGCTGAAACTGACCTCATGCAACTCTTCTAAACTTAATTGGGCGCATCGCTATGAATACATCTTGGCATTTGTTGCATGCCAGTAATGAAAGATTCATTTAAGCATTTATTTTAAATTCCTTAAGGACTCTCAGACAATTTACTCAGATTTTCTGTATGTACCCTAGTGCTAGGTTTTAGGATGATTAAAGGCAGAAGGGCTGCAAAGACTGAATCAAAACACTAATTATCAAATTTTTTGCCTTTCTAATGAAAATCTTTGGGCTTGAATTTATGGCTTCTTGAAATGTAAAGTATTTCTGTTTTCCAAATTTCCTATGTCTGCTTTTGACACTGTAAGCCTAAATATTAACAATTTTCTCTTTAGCAGTTTTTTTGTTTTAGTAACAAAACGGAAACTTTAGTCTTGGGAAAGAATACCTGAAGCACACAAATGCCAAGCACTTAATAGCAAAGTTGCTTAGGTGCATTCAGTTAGGTAAGACAAATTGTTTCTGAGGCAGTGCCAGGCATAGTTTGAACACGTTTTTAGTCAGCTCACCGTATTACATGACACATCAGTAAATAGCATTTAGTTCCGAAAATGGCAGAAGTGGTTAGACAGAGAAACCTTTTTAAAACACCTTTATATTCTTTTATTTTTTGCTAATGCTAGTTTTATTGAAATCTCCCAGAATTGCTATGAATGGAAACAGAAAATTAGTTCTTTGTATCAGCCAGGATGCTATGTCCTCAGCATGTAGCAGACCAGTGCTAGAAGCTGACCCAAATGTGATCAGCCAAAACAGGACCTTGGTGCCAGAGGTTCTACATAATCTGAAAGTATTCCAGGCTATGGTCACTTACTAAAGGGTCTTTCTTGAACAGCAAGCATCAGTTGGATGATAAGCATATTTTGGACAATGGGTGTGCCAGGAACATCGTGCTAATTTTTAAGAGCTAGGTATGAAAGTTTTGGTGAAACTGATATTTCACAGACAACTACCATGGAAATTCTCTGGCCAGAGTTACTGTGCCTAGGTGCACTGTTTCAAGCAGTAGCAGGCAAGAAACTGCACTGAATCTGCATACGTGTTGATGAGCCTTTGAGTGTAGCTTGGAAGCACTCGGTTCTCCTATGCTCTTTGGCAGGTGGCTGGAAAACAAGCAGGTCTGCTAGTGAAGACCAACACATTCTCCAATCTGATGAAGATCTGCTTTCTTTTAGTGACACCTGTTTACCTCTTCTTCTTTGTTCAGCCTTTGTTCAGCCCTATTTCAGCTTTGTGCTGTGCATCCTCCTGTACAACTAATAGGGTCGAGACCCCAAAAGAGCATACCATGGGGCACATGCAGGCGAGGAGGTTCCTGTTTTGTTTCTTCTCTTCTTGTTTCTCCAGATCCAAGGGAACCAGCAGAAGACTGAGAACTTAAGCTTTTCTTTCTCCACTTAATTCAAGGTATAACAGTAAGGTTTTGTGGCAGTGCATGTCTCCCAGGAGGCAAATATAGTGGAAATGTCTCTCTTTCTCTTTCTCTTTCTTACATAGGCAGTAGTCAGTGCTGCTGGGACGAGAGAAGTGGATATAGAGGAGAGGACTCACAAGAGATGGTATCTTGTCTTGCTAGGGGGCTGTGAGAAAGCCCTTTCAGCCCTAGATGTGAATATTGTTCTCTCCTGTCTCGATCTTCAATTCCAGGATGATGTCCAGACTCTGCTTCTTCCATCTTTCCGTTCAGTGTACCAAAACTAATGCCTGAACCTTTCCTCAAAGGTGAAGAGAGGTTTTTCACTGTTCTTGGTAGAGCATGTGGAGAATCGACATCTTCCATCCCTTTGGCATAGGTGGCAGCTGGATTCTCACACCCTGCCCTGGCTGCTGCTTCATCTCCTGTGCTGGCCTGTGTGCCTCGAGTCCCAGCTGCTGGTAAAGGTAAGAGGGACAGGAGCACACACGTAATAGGTCAGGCCTCATTTTCTGGCAGTAATTACACTAACAAGACTTTTTTTTCAGACATTAAACAAGAAAAATCACCTGCAGAGTTAGGAATCCTTTCTATTTTGTTGTAAAAAGGAAAGCACTTGGAGTCTTCCTGACATTTTTTTTTTAATATTTTTTTTTCATATTAAAACACAGAAGTGTGATGGTCGTTGATTCTTCTATAGGCTACTGGTGTCATTACCCAGCAGGCAGATACCATTGCTCTAAAGACAGACCTGTATCCATGGCAACGCGTATTTCAACATGTATATTTTCAAACATATACAAGGGCAATCCCTTTATCTAATGTTTGTGCTTTAACATGATCATGTGGCCTGTGACATGTAAGCTGTGACTGCCACGACCTCGCTGCCGGTGTTCCGCTCTACATTTCTAGCGGGCGGCCGCCCGCAGCTGCCATTTTGCTTGGCAAGGCGGACTGCGGTCCTTGCCTGGTTTGTGGCTTTCCTTAATCTGAAATAAATGCCGCTCAGATGGAAAGCACATGCCTGCTCTCTGCGTGTGGAAAAAAAAAAAAGAAAAAAAAAAAGGCCCATAACAATTATGACGGCTTCGATTAACAGCAACAGTGACCCGGGGGTCGGGCATTTCCTCAGCGTTAATGACCGCCCAGGTTAAGGGCCCCCTGCTCGACGTCGGGTCCTCAACTCTTCCAGCTGGTCATTAACAAGCAGAAATGCCTGCTCTCAGGGTCATTATTGTTTAATTAATGCAGCCTATAAAACAATTTTCACATAGTTTCACTCTATAAAATCTCTGGCAATTGAACAGTATCTCTAAATTGAAAGCACAGAAAAGTTATTTTGTATTATTTATTAATTTGCTGGCTTAATATGAATACATAATTAATGCTACAGGACAATTTTAGGGAAAGATCTAATAGAAATAATTACACTGAACTCGCAGGCTTTTAGGGTTACAAGAAACTGTCACTCAGTTTACACACAATTAATGTTTTTCTGTCTGTGTAATTCTTGATCATTTCACTATGCTTTGCTCTTGACAAACAGTCAAATTATGTGGTTACAACTGCTATTAGATTTACATTGCATTGTCTAATTCACTTTGCCTCATGAAATTAGATGAATTATTAAACACATAATCTGTTATTCCCTATTAAAATTAATTGATTTTCATGTCAGTTTAAAACTAATGAATTGTCTGGGGATATTCTCATAAACCTCATCACATAGCAGAAAGATTATTTTATTTCTCATCATTTCTGATAATGATCTTTAGAATACAATACCTCTACGCCTTCACACAGTAGCAAAAATGTAATTATTCCAGCACAGGCTTTTCAACTCTTTTACGCAGAATGCTTTCAGCTGTTCTGTGTAAGAAAAAACAAATATTTGAAAGTTATAAATTACCTGAAAAACAGAACAACTACCTGTAAGCAAAGTTACTTTAGACTGACATGAATGTAACAAAGACCACAGGCTGGTCAGAGATTATAATTTTTCTGATGATAATTTGCTGACATTAAAACAAAAAAAAAAGAAAGAAAAAAAAAAAAAGAAAGCAAAGGGACCACACTCTGGGTAAATTGCTGTCTGTCTTCATGCTGGTAAAATGAGCGGTGAGGTAATCTCCTCCCCAAATTAAAGCAATACCTTGACAGATTAAAAAACAAACAGTGTCCTGTTAAAGTGGAGAAAGCTATGAGCAGTAGCTTCTGAGACACATGTTTAATGTGTTATTCCTCAGGGCATTAATATTTCCGGGAGTCGTCCAGCTGTGTCTGAATTTTACAAATACTTTTATTAATTAATTCTTTTATTCTGTTGTCCTCCCCTCATCTCCTCTCTCTCCCCAGCTTCTTTCCCAGCCTGGTTGCTCTAATTTTACTGAATTCAGCTGCATCGTTTGGTATATTTGACATTGTTATATTCCTATATACGTCTATAAAACCCCATTCAGCTCTTTTGTCTGTAAGGAGCTCTGTTGCTTCATGCAACACAATTCAGCAACTCACTTTTAATACTCCTGATTGCAGTGCTCATCTAAACCAGTGGCACTGGCATCAAACAGCGGTCTCCAGCGTGTAGCATTGACACAATAGCTTCCCAGGGTTTTGAGAAAGCTGCTAATTTCACCTTTCAGCCGAGATAAAGCACTTGCGAAACTGAAGCAGTCCAACAGTGTTCCACAACATTAAAGTTCCTAGGATTTCAGTTCAATAGACTTTATCTTTATTTATTTATTTCCACAGCTCCTTCCCGTTTTATGCGTATGATTGCTGTTTACCGGGAAACAAACATTATTTATACCTCGCGTTTTAAAATCTTGAAAGGTTATGTGTTCCCTGACTTCCTTCTAACTCTGACTTCTAATGCATTCTTTGACTTTTCTGTCTTTCAACTCTCAGAGAAATAATTCAAACAAGCCCAATTATGCTTCCTTTAAATATGTCTCTGTGTTTCACTTCAATCCGAAAAAATGCAATGGCACAATGAAAATTAAAAATGTTTGAAGGAACAAAATAGTATTTTGCTATTGTTTTCATAGACTTATTATGCATAAGCCTACAAATATGTCTAAATAATGTTTATAGTATAATTTTAAGCAGTTTGCAAAGCTTGTTGAATTTTTCTCTGTATTAGCATTCTGAATTTCTAGAAATTTTAATTCAAACAAGGAGAAGTCACAACCCTTTTAGAAATGTTTGGCTGAACACATAAAGGGTAGTGCAATGGCAGCATGAAAATGCCTGTAGTTAACTGTATACTGATATCCAAGCTAAGGTTTCGTTTATAAGGTTCTTTCAGACTGCTGAAAAGGTACGTTGGGTTAAGGAGGGTGGTTGTTCCTCTCAAAGCCAATTTGTCTGATCTGCTGTCTGGTTTGGGTGTCACAGCCATTCTTTACAACTACCCTCACCATAGGATCCAGATATTTTCTCCACAAACTGCATCATCAAATGAGTGACATATGGAGCCCCTGTGTGTCCTTCCCAAAGGTCATCATCCCTGAGTCCTACTAATGGGAAAGCCTGAATAAGACAATTCATTTTTTTGGTTTTCATTTTCAGCATCACTCCCCATTTCAATGGTGGTGGTAAGTCTCCACAGCCTCATCTTCCCCCAAAACCACCCCGTAACTTGCCAACATTTTGTCTTACAGTCCCGCAAAAGTGCTTCATCTGTTGTGCTCTGAGCTGTGTTGTCCTGGATAAGCACGGCTGGAGACTGACCTGGTAAAGATGTTAAGAAATAGAACCCAGGACCTGACATGGTATTTTGTCTGGAGAAGAAACAACTTGTTATACTCTCTACTTTCTGTTTTCCCCAGTATCAGCTACATCTTGCTGACGTCTTTCTGACTTCTTCATATGGGTGCTGACTCCTCGTATGCAATGTGTCACATTACCATCCTCCTGTAAGACGTAATTGGCAGATTGCTTTCAGCGAGGTCTATCGTCTCTCTGTATGACAGTGTGAGGTCTCCCATGTTTACTGGAGCAAAGCAGGGACAAGAATCATCCCTATGGGAGAGATCCCTGTGGGTTTTTCGGGGCTATTTTTGCACACCACGCCTTTTCTCTCCAGTTAAGCGTGGTGAAACAGACATGGAGTGTCAGCTACTCTAATGGTCTTGAAGCCAGAAGCCAGTAGCAGTTTGCAAGCAGAATCTGAGATGAGGAGGTAAGTCACTGCAAAGAGGTGACTTACATCACCAAAACTAGTTCCACTCTGTGCCCTTTCTGACAGCTGAGTGGCAGCTGCTGTCTTGCCATGATGAAGTTTGGTTGAACCCTGTCTAAGTGATTTGCGTCTCAAAACAAGGAGAAGCTTTCCACAGAAGATGTGAACTTCTGGAGAATGGAGTAGGCCAGTGAAGGCACTTGGTCCTTGCTGACTCCATTTCCTTTGGACTCCATCTCTTTGCATGTGCTGGGACTAGCTCAGGGGGTCATGGAAGATCCTTCTCCAAGGTCAGCTCCATGCCAGGAAGCAGCCACTGGACCTGACCCACGAACCCACAGGGGCGGGGCAAAGTGGTGCTCCCCCCCAGCTTGTAGGAAATGAAGAGCATCACCTTGTCCCTTCCTAGGGAATACAAGATGTGAGGGAGAGGAGGAGTCCAAAAAATGGCTTGTAACTGTCATCTCTAGGAGGGATGAGGACTGCCCTGAATGAGCCAGTGGGGCCTTCCCAAATCTGAATTTAGCGATAGCAACGCAATCCCTATTCCACTATGAAAACCCACCAGTCTCTACAGTGGGATGAGGCATTTTTTTAGCCCTACAGTAAGGAGGATATACGCACCTAATAAAGCCGTTGAAAGAAGTTACCCCAGGTCAATGCAGTAAAATGTAGCTTATAAATTATCAAGGCCCAAATATCTTGCTTGGTATTATTAGTGAAAATTAAGATTCTACCTACCTCGTGGCATTCCAGTGGCAGCAAAGCTCCAGGGAAACATGACTCTGTGAAAGATACTGTGGAAAATGCATTTATTACTTCACTCTTGTGTTTATTAAGAACACTACAAAAACCTAACTTCATATCAGCAATTTGTGTCTTTATTTTTCTTTAATAATGCATAGCTTTCTAATCTTTATGATCAAAAAGAAAGGGATAATTTCAATTATTTATTATTTATTCAGTAAGTATGTGTATAATAAATTCAATAAGGTATTTACTAGATGATTACTATTATTATTTATTATTTGCATTGCCTTAACTCTTAGTACAAAGATTAGTTTCTGAGCTGTAAATGAGAAACAAGAAATGATTTCTCCTTTTAATTTTAACAGTTCCATCACTCCAGTTTGTACAATTTCTTCTTTCATTATACTGGAAAATAAAGAAAAAACATATCTATATCTAGAATTCCTTGATCTATTCCAATATTCAAGATGAGTTTTGTGAAGATGGTGTAAACAACAAAAGGTTGTTGTTTATGAAAGAAAGAATACAAAATTAAATGAAAAATTTTGAAAACCAAGATAGAGATATTCCAAGACTGATCCCTGTTTGGGGCCATTTTTGTCTTCTATGTCAGACACCTGACATCAAAAGTTTTAGGATCATTTTGGGTCCGAAATGTTATGCAAAAATAAGTCATTGTGATAGTTTCAGTCACTGCTGTGTTCATTCCTACAAGAATACCAATCTATTGTGTAAATGTGAGCATTTTCTATCAAATTCTTGAAGTGGAAATTTAATCTGGTCCTTTAGACACCAAGAAAATTCTTTGCTTCGTTAGCATGGAGCCAAATGTCAAGACATCTCTGTGTGCACGGTGTAATCAGTTTATCGGGAAGAGGTAGCATGGTAGCAAATAAAGTTTTATGTCAGGCAACTTGGAATGAAAATTCTCCAGCAGTGAATATTCTAGTGCTAAACAATGAGAAGCAGGCTGAATGTTGGCTTAGAGGAAAACAAATATAAAACTTTAAAACCTTACAAATGTAAAAATATATGTACTTTGCCATCATAGCCAATTGCCAAAAAAAAAAAAGAAGAAAAATCTCCATACACACCCAAATGCATAAGCTTGCAAAGAGAACAAAGACTGCTATAAATATTCCAAGAAGCCAATAAAAAAACTAGGAGTGGTTAGTTCTCCTGTGTAATGGGCTGCCATAAAAGCTTTTATTGTTAAGGGAGTTACTTTACTAAGAGCTGTATGAAGAAAACTGAATGAATGTGAAAAATTGCATGCAATAACCTGAACTGAAAGATGATTATCAACCTCTGAGTTCTATGCTTTTGAGTGGGTGCTGCTGTTAGAAGATTGCCGTTGTGGTTAAAGAAAAGCTTGTTTTGTACTACTATCCCTCCTCCAGGTGTACAGAGAGTCAGTGTGTTCTTCTCCGATGCCTTTGTCTGTCCATATTAAATGTCATTTTTTAAAATTGAAGGGCCTGATCCTGCAGTTTTGCTTTCAGGAGGCACTTCACTTCTGTGCACTGGAACATTTCCATTGAAGTAATTTTTAGGATTTAAGGGGCTGATCGCCTGATCCTGGAAGGAGAAGCAATCATGCCTCGCTGTGACAGCTATGTTGCGCTGAACTGAGGAGAGTGTTAGCCTGCAGGCCAGAGTTTGTAAGTGGAGCTTGACCTAAAACCACAGAACTCATTCCCTTGCGTGACTCAAATGACTGCTGAATCCACCACTTCCCGGGAGTAAGAGCATATTTTGTTTTTGTGGCTCTTTTTCGCTTAGCAAGGTATTTACGAGTACACCAAATGCATACATTGACAAAAAATAAAAACCCCAAAAGCTGTTTCTCTTACAGCTGCGAAGGAAGGAAGTGAAAGATGTGGTTATTTCTATACTTCACTAAATGGGACGTGCTTGGAGTGCTGTGCTAATTAGGACCTTATCAGTGGCTAAATGAATAGGCAGGTATCATACGCATTCCATGTCACTTCAAAGGGAGCTCCAAACTCTGAACATTTACAACATCAGGCTTTCAGATATTGCCACTTTACGGAATATCTTTCCGCCTTTGATTCTCCGGCTAGTTTGTTGGGTTTTTTTTCTTTCCAGCACTTAACAAACACACAAGGCCAGAGGATGGCTGCAAATCAGAAACCCAGTAGATACATCTGCTTACAGTTTCCCACGGACAATGCTAAGGCACTGTGTTTGGTGCCTCTCTTTCACAGGTTCATGTGCATTCGAAGTTCTTTATAATTCTCACTGATATTCTCAGAGATCAAGTCAGCGAAAAGCATTAACATGAGCTTTACTACTTTTCTGTTCTGTTTCCAAGGGATAAAGGTATTTTGAAAGAAAATTTAAAAGGCAGATATTGTTTGATCTTGTGCAAAATTATCACAATGAAAATTGAAAGCATGGGCGTCTAACATGCTTTCATAAATGAGAACCACATTGTCCCAGATTTGCTGAAATTTGCTTTTTTTTTCTGAAAATGTCCAAGAATTGGTACACTGTTAATATAATTTTAAGCAATATTGATATTTATAACTTTAATTTATCCTAATAAAAATACCATTCAGAAGCTCTGAAGCACTAACTCATTTTCAACATTACCAGACCACGTACAAATTTCAGCTAATTCTCCGTACCAGACACTATTCTGTACACAAATACATTTTGCCCTGCATCGGCCATTAGGCTAATCTCCTCAAAGGCTAACAAATCAATGCTGCCACCACCGTACCCTGAACACAAGAGAGGAAGCTGTGTGCCACAGCAGGAGCCTATTTCAGTGATGTGAGGCTCTTCTGAAGAGCATCTAGCCAGAAATCACCTCTCCCCTAGAAAAAAGCACGTCTTGGACTGCATAAATGTCCCTTGGGGAGAGAGAAGGCTGGTTTCAGACCACTTGATTCCCTAGGTGTAATTTATGGCTAAGCAGCCATAAATTGTATAAACCTCAGACTCCCTGGAAAAAAAAAAAATCCCACACGAAACGTGCTTCTCTTTACCTGCAGCTGCTTTTTGGAGGAGGTTCAGTGGCTATAATCACATACTCCAGGCTATTTTAACACCTTCAGAGAAGAGCAGCAGGACTGGCCCTTCATTATTTTCAGGTAGTGTATGCGATTTGTACCTGGGAGATTAAGGGTACTGTCTGCTCTGCCTTTTGCCTGTAAATCTCACCGGATCTCATCGAGAGAATAAGCTGCAGATGTCAGGTTGAAATGTGCCCTTTTTCCTTCTTAGCATCAAGAAGTTCTCTGAGCCCACATTTCTAAGAGGCAATAGCAGGTCCCTAAGAGGGAGTGCCTGGTCAGGTGTGTTAGACCCAGCCAAATTTGCCACTTTTACCTGGTGTGTCCCTGACAGAGGCCACATTTGACAGGGAAGTCAATCACATTTGCCTCCTTCAGCTCTGGGCATGCAAACAGTGGGTATAACTGTTAGGTGGGGAACTGCATACTGGGAAGGATGCATGTTGATAGGATACATGTTCTCAGCAAAATGTGCAGCTGGTGGTGATGTGGCTGGAGGCTAAAATTGCTCCTGGGCACATGGGATGGAAGGCATGGTTTGACACGGCACTTGATGACATCTGAGCTCTGCAGATCCAACCTGAGCTGCTTTCTATTGCTTGGACAATACACCTACTACAAATCCCAGCTAAACTTCATAATCATATAACTTGTTTGCAGCCTTTCCAGGTGAAATTAATCTCTGTTTCTTTCACTGTTGTTTGTCCGGCTGAGATAACAGGTTGCTGCAGACCAGCTAGAAGAACCTGGGAGTGTTCCAGCCAGAGGAAGACTTCTGAACATTGCACTGAGCTGGAAATAGCAGAAGGCTATTCTGAGCTTGTGGTTAGAGGAGCAGCTGTGTAGTGATGGTTGCATAGCTTTCTTGGGGGGAAAAGCTCAGCCTTTGAAACTTCCCTGCAGTGTACTTTGAAATTTAAAAGGTATGTTAAATCACTATTCTGCTAAAAGTAGTTGTGCAAATGGATCCCCCCAGAGCACTACCAGCACTACATATGGGCTTGGGAAGCCTCAGCATCTCCAAGTGTACCAGAACGACTTAATTTTGCTCTGCACAATTGTAAGGTATCGTCTCACTCTCATCTTCCCACTCCTGAGCATTGACGTGCTGCTTTTCAGTGAGTTGCTTAAGCTGCTTGTAAGGCAACAGTCTTAACTAAAGATGTGCTCCCTTGTCATTTCCCTGGGAAATGAAGTGCATTCTTGAAAGTCATCATAATAAAAAACTTGCTCATTGAGAGAATAGTTATGGCTAAACAAAAGGAATTATCTAAAAGGCCAGTGCTGCAGCATCACTCAGGCAAAACTTCCACTGCAAGTAATGAAAGTTGTGTTTGAGAAATGACAATATTGGACCTATAGAGACATAATTGAGGAAAAATGCATTATCATGTTGGGCTACATACGGTCACTTGTTGAGCAACAGTAGAATATTTTGTTCATAATTAGACCTTATTGAGTTTGGTTGCCCTAAGTTTTCAGCTTCTAATTATGGTCTTTAAAAGACAATGGAGAAGGCTTAAAATAATAAGAATGCTGCTAAAATTGCTATGGCTGCTGCGGTATTACAAAGACAAATGTTGGCTCCCTGTGTATAGTATACATTCAACCTGTCACCAAACACAGAGCATTTTACAGGTAAAATGTAAAGGGATGCATTTAGTAGCTATCAAATGAACATTTTTTGTTGTATTTGAAAGTAACTACTTAACTTAAAATACCACTTTATTAAATTATAAATTAAAGTATGCTACAACAAAAATGCTTGCAATTTCCTTCTCTTATCGTGTGAGTCATTACAATGCAAAGTTACAGGTTTCTGGAACATAATGAAATTCAAACTTGCATTCTTAGTGCAGTTGCCATGGCCAATTCAGCTGAAAATGAGAATTATAGTGAGAGCATTTCCTGGTCTTTGACCCCTCTTATAGGGTTTTAAAAAGCAGGGTTTTTTGTCAAGCATTAACCTCATTCTCAAGCAATTCATTTCTCTGAGTAATATGAGAGGTGTTAAAACACTTCAGTAAATGGAAAAGTATTTAAACATCTTTTATTCTAACTTTCAAAAGACTGGACATTTAACTTCAAGAATTTCTGACTGTGTAATGCAAAAGACTGACAATAGAACCAACTGTAATAAAATACAGTCACTGGTATATATACATGTTTATCAAGATAATGCCTCATGACAGGTAGGCAGTAAGAGACAGACATATTTGACGTTATAGTTACATATATTTTATATTTCTGTATTTGTCTCGATTTTGCTNATGGTATTCTGTGAACCTTTCTAAAAAGTCGTTATATGTGTCTTTTAATCCTACAGCACCAGCTGACTGCTCCTGAGCTAAACTGAAATGCATACTTTGAAAATCTGTACTTTAATTTATTTTGCTTTCAGAAGTTTCATGCTTGCACTAAATTATGCCCATGGATTCTTGCAAAAGTGATTCCTGTTGAAGTAAATGGGAGTTGGTTTATATATATCTGCCAGAAATCAGTCTTATCCTCTCTGGCGTAAAGAATAAATGTGTCTGAATAACAAAACCTAAATACTAAATATTAAATACTAAACACTGAATGATAAATAGGAAATATTAAACACTAAATACTACTAATGAGCCTGTCCAGTTCCAAAATTTTAGGAGATTTATGACAGAGGTAAGAATGAATTGTTGCAAATATTGTTATTAACCAAATGGACTTAATTGCTTATTACAAAATTAGATCCTATCTAGTTTTTGTCCCTGTTAACTATATTGTCATTTTGTGAGTTTTGCTTTCTTATTTTTAAGCTTTGACAAACAAGCACCAACTTATCACTTAGGTGGCCTGTCATAATCTTTACTTTCTGAAGAGTATTGGAAATGACAATGAACATTCTACACAAAGTACTAGAGTAAATTGAAGAAATGATCCAACATACAGAAATAGCATTATTTCATTATCCTGGAAAAGAACTATAAAATAGAAGTGTAAAAATTTAATGCTGTGTGAGGGGATACTTAAGAAGATGACTTGTTTCCAAGTTAGGTTGCAAAGATGCGAGAAGTGTCACCAACTGCCATGGCACTAAGCACCTAATTGCTGACTGCAGGCTGGAGTGTTGCAGGCTTTTGAGGCAAAACAATGGCAGAGTGTTGTTATATTACAGAGCAGGTCCCATCAGGTACTGTTGCCCGTAAATAAAGGCATGCAGCTGATGGGAATCAATGGAATTGCTTAAAAGAAAACCAGACAGACTGGTTCTGATTGTCTGTTTGAGACTGGCCCAGTATTTGGGAAGATTATCTCTTTTTTTAATCTCAGCACGCTTGGTTTCCCTGAAACTATCTTTTGACTTACTGGTAATTGTCTACCAGCCCACAAGTTTGATATAAGGATGCATCAACTGCAATGCAAGAGGCCAGCATGCAGCTCTCAGCATTTTGTTTCTGGGGCACAGAAGACATCACAGAAGGGTGCACCTGGTGGAAATGGTGCAGATGCAGACCCAGCTGCAGAGACTTACTTTGGGGAGCCAGATGGATTCATGGAAGCAGTTCCTCCAAAACTAAGTAACAGAGCACAAAGGGACTGTGTGCTGCTCAGAAAGAGATAGCTCTTGCTAAAGTGGAGGGCTTGGGTCACTTAGTGAAATGGATGTCAGAAGTATCTTTACAATAGCAACACTTCTACATACAGAGAAGCCAATCTCAATTAAGGAAGAGAGAGGGACCTAGATGCTGCTCTAATTGAAAATCCAAAGCATATTAACTCCTGGAAACTGAAGAACCAAAAAGCTATCAGCTCTACAGCTGAATCCAACCCTAACATGAGCAGCTGTGCATAGGATGCAGCTGAAGTCTTTCACTCCCTGTGGTGTGCTGCGCCTCTGGTTCACTCAGGTACATCCATCCAAAGTGCTGCTGCTCCTTACTGAAGGTAAAAGCACAATCCATCGATTGAAAAAACATACTGAAAGTGTTAAGAATGGAATTGCTATGTAAATACATTATAGCTTGCTTTATGCTACTGGAGAATAAGAACATCAGTCGGAGAACTGGTTTGCAACAGAATGACAACTACTCAATAACGTGTATTTTTTTGAGACACATATCTCTTTTGGAAAAGAGGAGAATGTAACTTAATTGACGCTTTTGCAAGCAATGGTTGCTTCCTTTTCAAGCATTCACCTTGCTGAGGAAAAAATTGAAATGCAGCCCAAGATGTAAAATATTGATGTTGCATTATTCAAACGAGAAAGCTTTGGTATGTGTCGCTTTTGTTTAATCATGCTAAAAGCAGAAGTGCACGGGGCATAAATGACAGAACAATAGGGCTCTTATGTATTTAAATGACATCAGATTCACAATGCAGAACAGAAAATAAAACGCCTCTAAACCTAACGTTTCCTAAAAAATCACAGACACATAGAAAGATTAGAGTTTATTAACATGATCCCGGGTTTTTTTTTATTAATGGCAGTCTTTTTAAGAATGATGTTATATTTATATGTGCTAACGTACACAGAGTAAATATTACTCTATGTGTCAAGGCTGCCAACTTAAACATTTGAAGTTAGGTGATTCCTGTGTAATCCTTATTTGGGCCACTTTAATTTCTATGCTAAAACACAATCATTAATGATATGATCATACATTGTGTTTGCCACCAGCCTTCTGCCTCTTTCAGGACGCAGGATGGACAATGCTCACTTAACAAGCCACTACTCAACATTATGTTTCGTCTCTATTCAGCATGTGGCCTTATGACATGTTTATTGCACTCCTTGCTCTGAATTCCGAATTGTTAATAGTCTCCTGTTTTTCTTTTTTATTGTACTCTTCACTGCGATATTTGAGTGCTTCACAAATGACAATGAATTTATCTTACAGTGCTCCTGTGAGGCGAATTGACTTTTTTTCTGTTTTACAAATGAGGAATAGAGCTACAGAGGTATTCATGCAGGATAAAGTCTCTGATTTTAAGTGTCCAAACGGAGATCCTTACAGCCTGAATTTTCACAAAGTTTCTTATTTTATAATGCTGAACAAGTCTGCCTTATTTAAGTATGTATATTTCCTAACATCTTAATATTCGAGTATTGCCATCACTTCATAAAATTGATGTTAAAGTATTACTTCCATTGTTTATAAGAAAAAATAATTAGAATTACATTTAAACATAAGATTAAAAAAATGTACTGTGAGAGTGGTTGAACACTGGAATAGGTTGCCCAGGGAGGTTGTGCAGTCTCCATCTTTCAAATATGATATTCAAAACCCAACTGGGCATGTTCCTTGCCAGCTTGCTTTGCCTGACCCTGCTCTGAGCAGAGGGTTGGACTAGGTGATCTCCAGAAATGACTTCCAGCCTCATCCTCTCTGGGATTCTGTGAGATTTTAGCTATGTTAGCAGCAGGCAATTATAGAAGAGAAGGAACTGAAATGTACAGATCTTATATTATTGGTGTTTGTTCAAATTTGTTAAACTAAAAATACTTCACTGGAGTTGTTTTTATTTAGATATACTTCAGTTCAATCAAGATAATATCATCATAAATTTAAATTAATGAAAAAACATGTAATTGTGTTTAATCAAACATGGTTAATATTCCATATCTATTTCTTTTACATGTAGTACAAAGTTGTGAAATGAAGCTAAATATTTTCATGTGTTAAAAGGTGCCTTCAATCAAGGAGAGATGACTAGTTTAAGATCACGGAATTTAGCAGCTTAAAAATAAAATGATAAGCAGTTCTAGTGCAAATTAAAGAAAATTTATGGAAATAGTATTAATTGCATGATTTAATCTAGGGAGGAAATTATTAGAATCTGGAAAATATAATTATACTTATCTAGCTAGCTAGCTAGCTATGCCCTGTGTTTTCTTGTATCATTTTAAATTACCTCTTTTTGTAACATATTTATATAAAAAATACAATTTTTTATTTAATACAATATAGATTTCAGTAAGTATACATTGGAGCATAGTGTATAACATTTAAAGATTCTGCTGGTCAAGGCAGACACCTAAACAAGCCTGTGGAGCAGGATCCATGATGCTACTTAGCCACTATTCAGAACGTGGGGTTACTGTGTGGTACAAAAGGACTTGCTTACCCCTTCACTCTCCCGGGCATGAAAGAGTTCAGGTAGGACCCTCATGGGAATTGCACCACCTCTCACCCAACGAGTGATAGGGGAGCATCTCACAGTGTTGAATCACAGGACATAAAGCACCTTCCTGCTCAGTGTTACCTGATGGTACTGAGGGTCTATGAGATGGGGATGGGGCGCTACACAATGAGACCGGGGCTCTGTGTGACAGCATTGATGTTCTACATGATGGGACTGAGACTCTACACAGTGGGATATGGACTCGATGTGATGGTGTTGGGACTCTGCATGATGGGTCTGGGGTTCTGTACAATGAGATTGAGGCTCAATGTGCCACAGACCCAACAGAGAGAAATCCACACTACCCAACTGCAGCAGTCCCATTCACACCTCCAGATCCAGCATTATGCAGAAAGCTGACTGGTGGGCTGATTAGCTCCCCACAGGGCTTTGGAGCTAAAAAGTACATGCAAGGTATTGCAATTGGGAGACAGGTATAACAGAGGAGCTGAAGCCTTCTTAGCAGATTCATCTCTCTGGCTAGTGGCCAACCAAACATCCTTTACTATACAGGTGTCTTCCCATAAAAAGGCTTTGTAAAAGATTTTGGCCAGTAGCCTAGTAGCCCTGTAAACCTTAGCTGTTGCAGTGCTGTGCATCACAGCCCTTAAGATCTGGTATGGATTCCTCCACTGATGTTCAATGGAAGCACAGTTTTAGACAACAAAGTTTGAAAATGCTGTCCTAATCCATGAATGCTAATACTATTTTTTGTTGTTGTTGTTCAGAGAGTCCGAATGAAGCCAAAATGGAGTCTGCACATGCCAGGTAAGACTGTAAAATTCTCTTTGCCCACAAGAGGGTACATCCCACACTACGTTCCTTCTTAGGTCAGTTTTAAACAGATTAAACCATCATAATGAACTCGATGCAAAATTGGCAACACTTCAGGTGCTTTGTTTCTTACACTGAATAAGATAAAGGAAAAAAATTTGTTGTGTGGACTTCTAGAGATAAGCAAAAGACAAGAAGATTAAAAAATGCTGAACTATACAAAATCAGGCTCACGTGGGCTTGAATCAAATCAAGATGGAAAGAAGAAAACGGAACAGCATCATCATACTTTCTGCAGATCAGGACCCTATTATGCCAAACAGTGCCCATCCACAAACATACAAACCAGAGAATATTTGCCTTATTAGTCTGTCTAGTATTTATTTAACCTAATAAAAATATCTTTAGAAATATTTTTTAAATAAAAAAATAATTTCTGAGAAATCAAACCCAGAAATTACTAACTACCTGGTAGACAATTGGCAAATATAAATAAGCCTGCATTTAAAAACACTTCATGAAATCCTTATCATTTTTTGTTAGACCTTAATGAAAAAAAAGGGGAAGTTGTCTTTGCTTTCCAAAAATCTTCATCTTTCCTTGATAAACTCTACAAACATCCCTTAAAGCTTACAGACAGAGCTTTCATATGTCTGATGACTTTCAGGACTATACTTTTTTTGTGTTTGGTCAAGAAACATGAAAATAGGTTCACTGATATGGCAAAAAAAAATGTATACAAATGAAAATAGATGTAAACAAACCAAAAGTCAAGGAATGGCACATTTGCTTGGCTGAGAAGGTCTATGAAGTGAGCAGTCAAATCTGTATTTCAATTAAGTTTAGGAGTTTAGAAATGCACACATAGAGTTTTCATCTCCAGGGACAGAGGAGAGATTTATGGGATGAGCTGGACCTGGGAGAGGCATGGGTGGCCATGGGGTGGTCTGGGGTGGCTGAGTAGCTTGATGACCTCCTCCTCTTTTTTCATCCCACTTTTCTTTTTTTCTGTCTTTTCCTGTGGCTTGAATGCATGGATGCTGTCTGCTGTGCTGCCCGTGCCCCTCTTTTTATTATGGATAAGTAGCACTTGACACCTACATCCACATCAAAGTAGAAAGGATTTATTTTGTCTTGAACCTAGCACTAAAGGACCAGTTCATTCAGGCTGGGGAGCATTTGTTGACCAAATTGAGTTTCCTAACTCTGTGGTGCTTTGTTCAAGCCCTTGAACCCCCAGATAAAGCAAAGCAGAGGCACAGCAAACACTAGGCACAGAATTGTAATCTGCTGTCTGTAAAGATTGTTTTATTTACAACCTTTTCTTGTTGCTACATTACACATAGCAGCTATGGATGGATAATTCTGTGTATGCCATGTTACTTCTGACAGTTTAAAAAGGAACAGCACATTGCGCTTACAGCTGTCATGAATTCCCAAGAGTTGTGTTACTTTTATATAGCGCTGTCCTGCTCTGCATTATACTCCTGCACAGCTGTATGCACACACCTTTGCTCACAAATGCACTTGTAGGGTGAAGAAAAGGTGTAAATAACAATGAATAAATTTTTGCACATCCCAAGCTTTGTTCCAGATTAGCCAAATTATATTTCTGTACCTCTGAGCTTCCCAAGGATTTGATTTCCACAAGGTCCCACCCTTACCCCTTTAACTGTGATGGCTATGGAGTGAACTTCAGAGATCTTTCCGTGACCACAAGACTCCCTGTGCAAGTCTACAATATACCTGGTTTTTAGACTTTTGACTACTAATACCTTAAGTCATGTAGTAGATAAAGAAAAGGGTTTCCAAAAGGGATGGTTGTTTTTAGGATTTTGGTTTCTCTATGTTCTCTCGGAGCCACCTAACAGTTACACTCCAAAATAAATGGGCACACAGCACTGGAGAAGCAAAACTAAAGCAAGTGGACTTAAGCAAGTGTTCCTCAGCATCTGGTAATAAACAGTTAGAAGATGTGAAGGGAAAGAGAAAAAAAAATCATATATTCATGGGCTTTCTTTTTCTATTTGTGCATGTCTGCAGGAAATGCCCTTCATTTTAATGGAAGTCGCACAGTTATGTATTTACATATCTTCAGCTTTCATGCTGTCTCTATTGCACTGATATCGTAAACCAGATATCCAGCAATGGAAGAACATGGATCTTTAATAAGACACAGCTACGTCTCATTCACTTACCACGTTCAATGGAAGAGGTTGTTTCTGAGGATTTGAGGCCTTCCAAAACATGTGGGAAAAAATAGAAATGACAGACTGTAATTAAGGACTGCATTATAGTGCATGTGCAAAAGGAGACAACATGAAAATTTGAGGAGTAAATGTAATTCTCCCATTCCCTACCATTAAAGTGTTTGGCTTTGTAATTTCAATATTTTAACATCATTTTTGTTATGTTGTGCATATCTGTAGGACCCCACTTTTTAGTTTACACCTCCTGAGGGACTGAATGCTTCAGAGTTAATGAACTTTCTCATCAGTTGGCCATTAGTTTGAACTGAAGCCAACTCATCAGGATGAAAAGCATCTTGCATCTAATGGATGTTTGGGGTTCTGTATAGAATGAGTTTGGCAGGTCTCTTTCTCTAGCTGCCACAACACAAACATGCCATAATGCTCTGCACTAATTGGCAGATTCAGTGAAGAGGCCAAATGGTCGCTGATCTATTGAGTCTGATCTACCCTTTTTGCCCCTGGAGGAAATCTTCCACCCCAGGTATGCTGCCGGGGTTTGTTAGTGTTTGTTAAGCTTACCAGACTGCCATCTCTGAAAAACCAGAGGATCTCAGTCATGAAGGCTGTCTGGTGATGCCTCTCATTATTACTAAACCCACACAACTATTTAAAGAGGCAGTTTACCATGAATACATTTTTTTGCACATAGGCAAACATCTCATTAGCTAAACCGGATAAAATGTCAGCCGGCTCCATACAAAGCTTGGCAGCTACATATAAGTTTGCAAAACTCCTGCTTGCTTCAAGGAGAGTTTACCAGTTTATGCATGTCTGAGTTTGTATCCCAGTCTTGTATCAACAAGTGTTTGTGTTTACACACAGTTCCCTTATATTTTAATCCTTCAGCCTTTTATTTTTACATTCCAGGTGTGTGTGTACGTACATGTGTATGTGTGTATATATAGAGAGATAGATATATACAACGTACCAACATTCAACATGTTCCCTCGGAGGAGAAAAATAAGAGACTCCTCCTGATTGTCCCTATTAATTGGAAATTCTTGGAATGTCAGTGAATGGTCAGGTTAGAAAACATATTCTCCAAAAGCATCTTTTTGATTCTGATCTTCTTCATCTTTTTTTTTTTTGCATTAATGACGTAAAGTAACTGAAACTTAGATCTGCCTAACTTTCACAGATTTGTATCCTGAGTTTATATTCAGGATGGATATAGAGTCAAGTCCTCCACTCTGCCTGGTCAGATGTCACAAAATGGTGATGGAAAGAAAGAGGAATTGAAGGATGTAAGCTTGTTTAGTGTTTTCCTGCTCAAAACCTGCTACTGCAGCAGAACTTCTGCTCTCCTGGCTTCCAGCTCCTGCACTGAAACAAGATAGTCCTCTCAATCCTTTCATTTATTCTGCCTGCAAAGGACCATCCAGAAAAGTGCTAGACAAACATAGAAGAGAAACATCAGAGTCACTGTTTAAGCCATGCCTACCACGCTTTTCTGCATTTGCTGAGGAGGATTTCAGGAAGAGCTTCACCACCAGAAATCAGTCCTATACCCAGTGCAGCATAGAGAGGTTTTGACGCACATGTTTTCTAGGTATCAGGTGTCTTCCCAAAGCTGAGATACTCTATGGACCACTCTGTGGTGCTCTCTGCTGGAAGTTATCTGTTCTTCCCAAGCACCTCTTCTATTTTCTTATTAGTCTAGCAACAAATGAAATCTGTATGGAGCAGAATTCTGTTTGCTTCAACTGTTTCCAAGGTATATATCTGCAGGTGGACTGTGCCAGCTCTGGGGGGTGGGGATACCATTTGTGCTGCAGTGTGCAGTCTCCTCCCTCTCAAAAACACAGCAGCCAGCAAACATCCTCCTCTACTCCCTTCACTCTTGCTCCCTCAGTGTTTGGATGGGCTTTGGGCACTCCACCACATTTGCTCTCTCCCTTTTATTCACTCTCTTCTTCTGCTTCTGACAATGAAAGAGCATATTTGATTTGTATTCATGACTTATGTTCCTGTCACAACAGCACCGAACGGTGATATTTTATCTCCTTCCATCCAATATAAATTCTAACCATTCTCATGACCTCATATAAGGCAGGAATTTTGTTTCTTGGACCATTCCCTTTGTTTAAGTTACAGATCCTTTTTTCTGCCTAGCAAGAATTGATTTCAACTCAGGACACCTATCTATTACTGCTCAAAAAGCTTCAAAAGTATTTGAAAATTATTTAGTTCTTTAACAGGGAAAAGTATGGTAGTGTGCTTGGGAGAGTGGGACAAGGATCACTGAGGTAATAATAATCTTGATGTATCACAGCAGCTTAAGAAATTTCACATAACACGATACATAATTTAAATACTTTAGAAACGCATAGGTGAATTTAAAAAATACATGATCATACTTGCTAAACTCATAATTTGAGTTGTAAAACAATTCATTAGTATTAATCTATTAAATATTACTTTAAACGAATTGTTAATTCTAGCTTTAGTTTTTGCCCCTAGCTTGGACTGTGTCTTATCTCAAACATGCAATTAATGGAATGGAAGAGGGGACTGTAAAATTGACATGTTTAGACTATCAGCTGAGTCTGCAACTAAAAAAAAGGTAAACCCACCATACCTAAATACCATGTGTTTTCCACTGGTGGTGACTGAAGTCAACAGTGTCCAGTACATTTCCACCAATGCTGTCATTTTGCTTGTAAAAACAACAAACACTACTTTTCTCACTTACTCAGCTGTGGCAGCAGTTCCGGTATTTATTTCTTTTCCTCCAGATCTGCCTGAAATGTGTCCAGTTTTGGGGCAGGACTGTGTTGACAGACCTATTCCAGGACCTTTTTGAGCTGCTATACTTTCACTGTAGTTGAGGTCTCCTCAACACTGCTAACTTCTTTGTCAGACTGTTCCTCATCCAAAATTCAACAAAAATGAAGGATCAACCAACGAGTCAACCAACAAGTCCATAAAGTCAAAGCTCTCATGGTAGAAGCAGATGGACAGGGACTATCAGACTTGTCCTTGGCATCTTAGGCCTTGAGGTTTTAACATTTTTTCAATAACAATCTTCCATAGTTACTACCACAAAGACTCCAATTTTAATTAAACTCTGATAAGGTCACAGCTTAGATCTGCAGTGAAGGCACATGCCAGTGAGTTGCATGAGGCAACAGCTTTATATCTGTTAAAAACACTCCCACTTTCCCCCAGTAGAACCCTCCTTTTGCAGAACTTAATGCAGAAAATGTTGTTTCTTCGAAATATTTTTTTAAAACTGCAGGGGTGGTGGGTTTTTCAGTCCTCCTCACAAGTCACCTTTTTTCAGTGTAGTCCAGTGTGATTTACTGAGCTTTACCCCTCTTTCTGTTCTCAGTGTAAGGTCTGGAAGAGGAAAGAGAGGACTGAAAAAGGGAAAGAATAACTAAAAGTGCAGGAACCTTGAAGAACTAAAGTTTCAAAATTTCTCAAAAAGGTTTCACACAAAGGCAGATATTAAATGATTATATAGTGATCTATATTAAAATGCCTACAATTGTTCCATAGGTCTAATTAACTTTTCTTTTGTATTTTTAGTGTTCCCTATGCAAATGAGTGTAATACCACAGGAATTCAACAATTGTTATCTGCAAGTAATTAAAGGGTGCCTTGGTGACAAATGTTATATCTTCAGGATAGTGTAGAATATTCCAAATCCTGTATCCACAAAATGGTGCATAGTTTTCACGTGTGATTACAAGTGAGATAATAATTTATATTTTACAATATTTACTGAGTAAAAGGGGTCATGCTACACTTTTCCCATTCACAAGCTTCAGCCCCAGACTTTCCAACCCTTTATTTATCAAAAATGAAATATTATGCTAACCATGACCTTTTAACAACAGCCTATTCACAGTGGCCAGAGGTTTTTATTGCTGACCTATTAATCTATTATAAAACAATAATTTCCCTGGGTTGCCTTTTTTTAAGGAGAAGCAAAACAAAACCACAAAGATTAAAAGAGTAAAGATTAAAATTCCCTGAAACGTTCACCAAACGCAGAATTTGTTTCCTCTGCCAGAACACATCAAGCAAATACTGTAATTTATAGCTTTCCCCCATATAAATCACGAATCTACACAGAAAAAAATTCAGTTCTGTACATACCTCTCTTCTAGTAATTTTAAGTTTTCCCATGTCCATTAGGCCCTTACAACCTAATCTTGCTCTGCCAATTGCTCCCATGGTGAGATCATTAAGTAAATTATTTAAAGATCAAACAGCCTGCAGTGACAATGGAGTTCCATGTAAGGTAAATGCTTCAAAGCCCCCCTCCCCCCCTCTCAAATTATAGCTCTACAGGCTATTCATCACCTCTGGATGGGGCATGCCCCACCATTACTTGGCTTTTTGCTGCAGGCTAAGGTAGCTCCACTAATTGGCCTTTGTAACAAAACTGACCTGTGGACAGGATAAAACTTGTTTGGAGCTTTAGAGACAACAATTATTCAAGGTTAAAAACACATCAATGCCACAGCTACGTCACTATAATAAGGGTGAATGAATTTCTTCCTCTTGGGTCTTAATGTGAAAGAATGCGTTCATGTTGTGCCCATGCCAAACAAAAGCTCCTTCAGGTAGTTGAACCAGTCCACTTTTCTTTCTTTCCCCCACCCCTTCTTTTTTAGCTCAAGGACAAGTAGGTCTATCATTTTCCTTATTTCTTCAGAGCCCCTCACAGTGAGGGCCCTTTGATCTCTGAGAATAATGGTAGATGGAACAATTTAACTGCTTCATACAGGTGCAGGAGTTTATTTGACAGGTTGCGGCTTTTATTTCTAGCACATTAGCTGCATGCATACAAATGGGCTCTTGACAGATTCAAGCAGGTAGATCAGAATTTTTTATTTTTTTTTAAGAAGCCTCAACAAAAGCCTGGCCACACCTGCAATGATGGCACGATTTAAAACACTGCATAAATTAAAGACAGGTAAGGCCATTGCGTTCCCTGCTGTGAATGAATTTTTACAACTTGGGAAGGCAGCACATAGGAATAAAAGCAGCTCGATCAAGTAAACAAAATGGGATCCACTCACTCACCTCTTAAATTAAAGACCGTCTACTTGATCGGAGTTATTTTAAAATAAATAGCTGTGCTAGACAAGCACTTACGTTGTATTGCCTCTAACAGAAAACTGAGCGCAGGATAAAAGCAAAATGAAGGAAAATATTTTCAAATCACATTTACACAGACCAACACTTTTTTTCCCAGAGGATGATTATCTGTATGAATTATCTTACATCTGGAGTTACTCATGATTATGATTTGAGCGGTGAAAATCTGCCTTTAGAAGCTTTGTAAAGTGAGGGTTTTTTCACTCCTTTTTTGGTTTTTCACTTAGTTTAAGTGTCATTGAAATGACTTGTGTAAGGAGATGCTATTCAATAGCCTACCAGCTAATAATAAGTCTGCTAAAGATTGCTTCTTCAGACTGTTACCACTTATGGAAGCTACACACGCATTTTATGTTTATTTTCCTCCCCTCTCCTGTTTTGGGCTTGGTGTTGGTTTTTCGGTGCATTGCAGTTCTTCAAAAGGATATCCTGCCCTCAAAGTCATGTATTCAAGAAAAATCAGGCCTGGGAGTGCACGGATCTTGTGCCGGCATAAATAATATGTTTGGAAGTGTTACATCAGGACTGTTAGTATAGGCACCATTATGCTAACATCAAGTTATTTTATACTGGTTTAGCTTATTTGACTTGTGGGAATATTTATTCTAGACTAAATGTCTTTATGGCAATATAAGTGCTTTGGCACTGCAGGACAATATAACTGTAAGTGTGCCGATGTATTTAAAATGATAAACCTCGAGGTCACTTTTACATCACTCTCCATTTCTGCTGACACGGCTGTGACAGAGTGGGATATGGGGAGGTAAGACAGTGCTGAGAAAAACCCTGCGTAGCAGCGTACCAGTGATGGTTCAGCCTTTTCAGTCCCAACTACTGCATCCTTAGTAAGTGCTTTGTCGTTGCAGTGCACTGGTAATGTACTGCTTCATAGCTAACGCGCTCCTGGGAGACGCGTGGCCCATTTATCACCTGTATGGTAACTATAGTAGCTGTTAAACATATTGGGTGAAAATTACACCCCACTTTGCCAGGCAAAATAATGTTCTCGGAGAGGTAACAGAAGCACGAGACTGCACCGAGGAATGAATGCTGAGGATAACTATTACTCAGTTTAACTGTTTCAAATCTGTGCATAGTGAGTCACATTCGAATTTAATTTAAACACAGTCTGGTTATTCAGGCAAGCTGGTGTTTTACTCCACTTAAACAACCTGTTCCAGAAAAGACATTGAGCTGCATTTAAATGTTTTGGAGGAAAACTGCTGATGTGAAGGTGAAGTTCCTAGAGTTGAGTACAGAACACTGAAATTCTGAATTGGACGTAAACCACAATTTTTTGCTGGCACAGTATGAGGCCCTGGATGATGTCACTACCTGGGAAGATATTCTGCTATTGGCACAGCCCTTGAGAATTTTTGGGATCAGCTGTTGGGAGAAGTAGTTTACGCAGTTTCATGCTCCCTTTGGCTATTGCGGTTCCTCTGGGGGCTCCACATGGCTGCAACGCTGCGTGGTATGAGAGAGTCTTGTGTAGGTCAACAACTGCCTGCAGAATTGTGCCTCCTGACAGTTTTCTAAGGTGTTCTGCAGCTCACAAGTTGGATTGCAAATGGTCGCTGTTTAGCATGCTAACATCGCTCCTGGTGTGGTCAAAGTCATCCATTGGTCAAAGTCACCTGGCAGCGGAGCAGAAAGGACATATCTGAACCTGCAGAGCAGCAGACCGCTGGAGAACTCACAGTTTCCACGTCGCTGTGGAAAATGCTGCCAAACCCCCGTAACGCAAAGGCAGGCGGCTCCCCCAGGCCAGCCCACAGGCTCTGTCGTGGCCGGCTGCCCTGTGGAGGGACTCGCCGAGAGATCAGTATCTGAAAGCAAACTCAATTCCGTATTAAATTCTTTCTTCTCCACCCTGCACCAGCTGTGCTAAGATGCTGACCAACAGGCGCTCCTTGTTCTAGAACAAACAGCCTCCTTCTTTGTTTGTTTGCCTGTTAATTAAAAAGCAAATTCTCATTTGGAAAAAGATGAACATCAGGATGTGGGAAAGACTGGCTCGGAGACACAGCAATGAGTCCTGTTGGCAGTCTGCTGCTCTAGCTCCCACAGCCGGAGTCCAAGAAATAAATGTGAGGTGTCCCAGCTGCCAAAATACTTTCAATAAAAAGGGGATGTGAAATGCATTAATGATCTGACATTTCAGAATATCTAATGAAAAAAGAAAAGGAAACTTACTCTGCCTGTTTTGCCTTTTCTATTTTAACATTGGGAATAAAATATCTTCTGCAGATTGTATTTCTGTTAAAGATATTACAGGTTTATGACAGTGCTAAAATGGTGCAACAAACATGGAAATTAGTGTTAGTCTTCTAGGGTTCTTTATTGCTCTTATTTAACTAAATATATAACAGCTTTGTGGCACTTAAATGTAAGTAAGTAGGTTTGTTTTTCAAAAATTTGAATTTGGATCTGGTAATCAATCAATCAAAATTCATTTCCAAGCATTTTTCATGCATAAATCTTAAAGGGCTCTGGAGCACCGTTTTCCCAATATTCAATGGATTTAAAGCTGGTCTACTGAAAGCACAAGTTCCAAAAGAAGTTGGTATATGATCATATACTGCACCAGTTACAACAGGGATCTGTGATAAATACTTTCTCAAGGTTGTACTTTTTCCGAAGAAGCTTGTAATTTTAAATCAGTGCTGGTGTGATATGGCAGTCAGAGATGACATCAGAAATATTTTTAATTATTCTGTTTTTTTTTTTACAATGGATTTTCAAAAAAAGATTGTTGCTTCAGTGGGCAGCATTTGCCCCTTTGGTAGATAATTAATCAACAGTGTGGCTTCATCTTTTGCATCACAGGCCAACTGAAATGGGACTCTCTTTCACACCATGGCACTCACCGTGGAAACATCCATGAATTGTTGTGGTCCTAATGTTCTGTCCAAACACTGACTGTGACAAATATCTGCAGTGACTTTCTCTGGAATCACGCTGACTGAGTGATTTCAGCTGGATTGACATTCTTCTGCAGTGATTTCTGTGCATGTGTAGGAGCTACTGTATTTCCAGGCAGAAATCCATTAGGAAATATGCAGAGTAAATAATTGCAATCATTATTTCTAGCGGAGATAAGTTCATAATACAGAGCAGACAGATGCTTTGCACAACCATCTCCACACAGTTCAGCTGCACTCTCTTGCTATGGGTCAGGCTGCAACTACCTGTGGTTCCCAGAAAACACGACAGCTCCACAGTGCTGCTGACGGTACCACTTTTCTCTGTAATTTTTGCACCTTATGTCAGTACAGATCCTAGCTGGGCAAAGCACTTTACTGTACTTCTGGAGGGCTCTACTTTCAGGACAAGAGATAAGCGGTGCAGCAGGTCTTTTTGATTCTAAATTCTCCATCCCTGACAGCTGATTCCTGATACAGAACTCAGGAAATAGCTTAACGATCCAATTTTGAGTTTCAGTATTGAAGGTTGAAAAGTTGTCTCCCTTCTATGTTTTTCACAAATCTGGGTTTATTCTGCTATTTAAATGAGATATTTAAGTGAGAACTAAAATTTTTACCGGTTCTGTCAATTAAATTACATCCAATTGAGGATGTAGTCATCTTAACCCATAGTAAACAGAGCTATGTTTGAAGTTAGAGATGAAGTAAGAGAAAGAGAAACCTGTTACATCTCAAATGACCAGTGGAAAACTGTCACGACTTGGTTGTCATAATAAAACCCTGCTCCAAACTCCGATGAATGTCAGGGATGAAGGACCAAAACTGGATTTGGCATGAATGGTTCCCCTCATGCAATCAGCTAAAACAGTAAAGACTTTGGTTTGCTAAGATCAGTACGGTCATAGTAAAAGAATTATTAGGGTTATTATTAATTAATTATCAATACATACCTCCCATCAATTACAAACTCTATTCAGTTCCTACGTCTAAAGATGACAGGTTAGCATATCTAATGGGTCTTTTAAGTTATGACTTTTTCATCAAAATTAATATAATTATTTATTGCTCTAGACTATCCCCATATAGAATATTAAGCTGCACCGAAACAAGAGATTTTTCTCACCTATGCTGAATAACAGAGATTTCTTGGTTTTACAGCTTTTTCGGTGTCTGCTAAATGCATTAAAGGCAGTGTGTCTTTAGGCCACAACCTTTTTCACAATATTTCACATCACAAACTTTTTCTATAAAAAAATGGGAAAAAATGAATAGGTTGCCTACAATTAAGGTATAATCAATTGGCCGTCCTGTTGCCCATCACACACACACCCACATCCAGCACAGAATGGCATGTTGCTACACTGCAGTCACAAACATCATTGCAATTTGAATGTTGCTAACTGATGCAGTGCTCATTTTATTCTCCTACAGTGCTGTGATAAAAAACCTTCTTCTATTCATGAACAGACCAGTCAATTATACTTGGAAAAGTTTATAAAGCCCAGATGTTTTGCACATCTCTTTATGAAAAATCATGCATCTCATCAGTTTTAAGAATGGCACGGTGTACAACAGGTACTTGCAGTGCTCCAGCTGAAAGATAACTAACATGTTGGACCCTGCAGTTCTTATTCAATGTTTTAATACTTTTCTGTTGAGCAAAGTTTTTTCAATTGAATTCAAAGTCAATGAACTCAATAAGAATCATTCCAGTGACTTCAAAAGGGCTTCAAATCTGAGTTCTAACTGAGCTTGCAATTTTTCAGATATTTGGACTTGGGTACATATTCAGTCAACTCAGATAACTTTGCAGTCTTAATTTCTCAAAACTCTTACCTGTTTTGTATTTGTTTTTGTGTGCCAAATAACTTGAGTTACTTTTTTTCCCATTTGTTTCTTTCTTATTTCACAACCATCCTCCAAGGGACTTTTGTGTTAGATTAGCCATAGTATCAACCTGCTCCTGAAATTTGTCTACTTTCAGCAAATTTTGTCTTGTAGAGCAAGCTGTTAATTCCGATAGTAGAGGAACATTTTTGCTGATGATTCCTAAAAGACAGAAACTTCAGATTTTGGAATAACCTCTACTGGCTGTTTTGTGCCCGTAAGTGTGCAGTTACATCTTGTTATTTGCTGTAGCTACGCTTGAGTCTTCCTGAGCTCCTGAGTGCTGTTCAAAATCCCCTGGCAAATCTGTAATGGATCATAAAGAAAATATGTGGGGATGTCCACACTACTAGCTGATGAAGTGCATAGAAAGAAGGAGTAGGGTTTGATTTGCTGCAAGCCATTTTGAATCTAGGACCTCATGTCTGCCTCATAGCTTTACTGGGAATGAAGTTCACTTTGGCGGCTGGTCCCTGGCATGTATACAGTGCTAACTGCTGGAGGACATTGGCTCTGCTTCGCAGGTGGGGTACTCTGCACGGTGCCCATGCGTGTGCCTTCAATCTTGCTTCCACCAAGGGAGAAACTGTTTGGGTTGGATTTGTGGTACATTCAAGCATGTGTCACCAGACTCCTATAGATACAAGGCAAATTTCCACTAAAAAACATCCTGCGCAGCTCACTGTATCATCAGTGTAGCTGTACTCATTAGGTCCAGCAGAAAAAAAGCTGGTGCCAAATTGTAGGATTTTCAGTTGATGTTTCCAGGTGAAACTTGTCTTTGCAGGCATGAGCAAAATTTCTGTCGGCTTAAGTGGGAAAAGATGTTACCTTCAGTGCAGCTTAGAGGTCTTCCTTCTCTAACAGTTGTCTGCAGAGAATTGGCTGGCCACAGAGATCTTGCTGTTCTTGCTTCCAGCTGATAAGCTGCACTAAAGAGCACTACTGCCTTGACACTCACCTTAAATTTAAAAAAAAAAGAAAAGAAAATCAGCAGAACAAATTGGATGGACTGGTTAATCTTGCCAAGGTTATGTCAATTTCTTAGCACTTTTAAACAAATTTTGATCATGAGTCTTTCATTGCAAATTAAGAGCAATTTAGGGTGTTATACAAGCTGAAATATCAATTTTTTTGGCATCTTCACAGGGAAAATATTAGATTTTTTTTTAAAACAGTTATATTCTTATTTTGCTGTTTTGAGACAGTTTGGTTCGGCTAGCACTGACCACGCTATGGTGAGCACAGTTGCAGGACTAACAGTGAGTCTTTTATTGCAAGTTGATTTCTTTAATAAAAACAATGCTGTATTATTTACTAGTTCTATAGGATTATATAAGTAAGTACCCTATTACAATTAATAGGTCGTGCATTTGCCTGCAAATATGGATTTTTCTCTTCTTAGCCCATGAATACTATGGAGTATTACCACTTTCACCCCTGTAGACTGAACCATAGCACTGTATAATGCTACTTCAGTCCATTTTGAGATGACTGCAAATTGTCTTTTTTTTTTTGTTAGAGTAATGATCAAATATTGATATTTCTTCAGTTCATACAAATGGATACAACCTTTTTACATGCAACTTAGTCAATATATTCTGATGTTCACATTAGGGATTTGGAAATCAATGTAGTTTTCCTGTTATTCTTTTATGATTAAATCAATTGGAGTTATTTACTCATAGCAGAAAATATGGGTGATTGCCAACCCTACGGCTTGGTGAATTGCTTTCTCGCTACTGCTGCCCTGTAATGAGAAGGTACAGGTTCTCTTCAGGGGTTGACTAAACTTGCTCATGTATAGCAGCAATTTGAGGTGCAGAAATTGTTTATTATTAAGGGCTAGCAATGTTTCCTGCCAAAGGGCATCTTCATCATTTGCCATTACATTAACATTGACAAAGCATGGTAATACTAAAACCCAGCAGTGCTGATCATATGGAGGAAAATAGCAGATACTTGGCAATTCAGCTTAAACCAGCATACTTCATACTCCTGGGGTTGAGAGACCAGTTAAAAGACAATGGAATAATCAAATAGATGCACAACAGGACTTTTGGAAATACTGTTCCTGAGATTTTGAGTTATAAAAAGACAGAAGATTGTGCGTTGAACAGATTTTTATTAGAACTTCACATAAAAGCTGCAGGGGCATAATCTGATATTCTAGACCTGGCGAACAGATGTTGTTTATCTTTCAGAGGCACCAGTAAATATTAGTTTGCATAGTACATTTAAGTAAAGCTACAGTTAATGCATTGGAATACAAAGCTTACATTGCTGGAGTCTAACTTTCCATATTAATTTTATTTCTGTGTGCATCATCCATACTTTTCTTTTGGAAGGGAAAGCGTGTGTATGTATGTAATGTATGTAATTGGCAGTTCTCTTGATGCATTTATAGAAAAGCACCTCTCATTCATTAAAATTATGAGTTCTAGCCTATTTGATTAACCTGAAACCCGATTAAGCATGAAATCCCACTATTCTTATTTTGTGCGGCTCATTCCAGAACCTTAAATTTGGAAGCACTAGGATCTAACAACAACTGTTAAGGGGAAAAAAAATCACGTAGAAATACTTTTAGTTGTAGTGCCCTCTGCTTGAAATTAAGGCAAAGAAAATGACACAATGATCCAGGTGGTGAACTTCACAAGACTTAAGCAAACGACCCTTTTAAAAATCACCATGATGCGCACTCCTGTATCGCAGGTACCACTACTTTTATGCGTGTGATTATATAAGAGGGTTGCATATCATTGACAAAATCAGTTTAGGTTCTTGTTCAAAAAAATCTCATAAACATGTAGGTGCCTGCTATGTGTACATTTCCATCTCACAAACTTCAGCAGTATTTCAGAATATACTTAACTAACTTTAAATTAGGGATGCTCCTGTACTGCCATCACCATGCAGATAGCTATTGGCCTTGCATCCATATGCTCGCTGCTCCTCCTCACCAGATAGGTACAGTGCTCTGCATGTACAGCTGTGGCCTTGCTCTGTACATCTTTGGGCTCACTGCAAAAGCCCTACTGTCCTAAAGGTAACAAAATGGTTCAGCCTTTTTTTGGCTGGGCAGAGGTGATGATAATAGTAACCTAAGGAGTTAAACTTTGTATGGGTATGGGAAGCAAGTCTTACACCCGGTGGAAAAATAGTTTTTTCAGCATTTAAGCTGCAGAGTATATAACCATTCATAGACAGTTTATCAGAATTTAAGAGCCCAAAATTTCCAGATCAGATTCTCTCCTGAAAGAAAACTCTTTTCATAAGTGAAAAATGGAGGAACAGAAGTAGGTGAGTCATAGTGCCTTCAGTCACCAAACCTTTTCTCAGTTATAGCAGCACAAGTCTTCTTGAGACTTCACCAGCTGGAGGTGGTCCCTGTCTAATTTTGTATGCAGGTGACTTTTTTTCTGTGTGTTTGTAGGTGAGTTTTATTGGATATGGAGTACATCTCCGAAAGCAAAATTTGGGTTTTGAGGAACAAAGGAAAACATAAAGGCTTTAACACTAAAGCACAGCCTTGGTTTGAGTAAAGGCGTGAAGGAAGACAATGTCTGCTGTCCTCCCTGATAACTTGTACAATAAGCATATAGTTCCACCGTTTAACAATCATTACTATTAATGCTCAGAAAATCTTCTGGATAGTTATCATTTTGAGATAACTAAGTAAAGAAAAGGAAATCCCTCAAAAAAGTAAGATTTTTAAGACTGAAATCCTGGAAAAATATAATTTCTGAAAAGCCTTAATCAAAAGTGATTTTTATGGCTGAGTTTTAAACTTCCTAAATCTGAGTCTGTAATGAAAGTGCTTACAAGCCCTTAATTATATCAATGACTGAGTGCGTCTACAGT
Source organism: Ibidorhyncha struthersii (assembly GCA_013398815.1). NCBI lineage: Eukaryota > Metazoa > Chordata > Aves > Charadriiformes > Charadriidae > Ibidorhyncha > Ibidorhyncha struthersii. The sequence goes on from VZSZ01004953.1 coordinate 101,013, forward strand.
AAAAGTCAGGTGTCGATACATATTACTACGTCTTAAACTTAACACACAGCCAAACACGAACATGAACAGTGCCAAACTTCACAAGGCAGTAATGCATTTAGATCTCACTTGAAAATCAGAGGAGGTAATTTCTGTTCCTTGGCAGCAGTGATCCCATAAATTGAGCTCAATGAAGAATGTTTCAAAACATATTTTCTCTTTCTTCTTCCTCTTTTCACCCAAATGGGCAAAGATTGAAATCTCCCATGAGTTCAGCCACTGATCCCAAGTATTCCCAAAGCACCACTAGAAAGCTTATGTTCCGGTGGAAACTGGCCATCCGAGTCACTCTTAGGTAGTTTTGAGAAACTCAGTCAGGACCCAGGAAGATGGAGATCAGGATGGACAATGAAAGCTTGTGTATTTTCCTGCAGTTTGTAGCTCTGGATTCAACAGCGCTTTTAAATTAAGAGCCAGATCTCAAAATCAATACCAGCATGAACTTAAGCATTGAAGGAATGACTTTAAAATGTGAGTGTTATGGCCAAAATATTTGAAACGGTCAACAGTGAGTGACGGGCCGCATGTGGTGAAGTCTGCTCACAGGGGCTGCCAGGATCCCTGTTAGCAGGAATGGCAGTAATTCAGGCTGGAGGTAATGAAGGTATACACTGGTGTCAAAATATCTGAATGCTTAAGGAGCGCTGCAAGTGTTTTTTAGCAATGGTAGAAAAGTGACTGTGTAATATACTGAGCTGATTTCTACCTTGACTTGTACAACTGCAAATCTAGTGTAATTCCCCTGATTTCACCATTGTACCAGAAAAGCAGAATGTGTCTCTGGATCCTTAAAAAAATGATGTCAAAATTGACTGCACTTCTGAAACAGGAGAACATTGCAAAATTCATACATTTAATAAAATGACTTATCACTCCTGCAGGTGACTCCTTGATTTCCTTCTCTCCCTTCCCTCTGTGAAATGACCTTGTGTACCCTTACATCTTGCCAGACAGCGAAGGGATGCTTCCCCTGCGGTTTGTGGCGGGGTAAATTCAGAGTCCCACGTCAGTGGTGTGCTGGGAAAGGGCTGCTTCCCTCCTTCCCCGGGATTGTCAGCACCTCAGCAGCATCCTCCTCCTTCACCAGCTTGAATCTGGCCAAGCATTCGAAGATCATTTCCAAACCTGGCAGTCCTTCAAGCCATCATCTTGGTACGCATCGCCAATAAAATGCCGGTCACCAGCTCTCTCTGGGTAAGCAATCTTCCTAATGAAAATAGGTCTGAAGTCATTATCAAAAATAGCATTTTGCATATAAGCAACACAGTTAAATACCTTGATGGACCCTGGTAAATTTTAAGTACAATTTTTTAGGGCGTGAGTGATAGGTTCTTTGAAAAGAGTTAGGAAATGTTACTGTTCTGTGACCGCAAGCTCGATTTGCTAATAAAGACAATACCTTACCCCGAAGGTTTTTTCCAGCTGCAGCCCCTGAAGCACAAACGTTGAGCATGTATCACACAGAACTGTCAGTTACTACTGGAGCCAGAAAATTGTTGTTTCAAATGTTACAGTACAGGAAAATCGCCTCTCTGCACTTGCTGCCAAAAAAATGACAGCTTAATTTATGCCATGCTGAAGCTACATTACAGAGCCATTCAGCCTGGCAGTTAAGCACACTCCACGCTCACATCTTCCCCCTGTGCAAGTGCACTGGGGAGAAATACACAGGGCCTGTAATAAGGACAATTGGCTGCAGTGTTTTCCATGTCACTGGAACTAAATACAGGTGAAACAGTATCAGCAGTAAAATACATCACCCGAACTTCATATGCAAAAAGCAATTCGGTGTGTGGATTCACGAATAATCAGGAAGGATGTGTGACAGAATTGTTATGCATGAAGCGGATTATAGAGAGGTTTGCTTGTGTCAGACCCCTGGGTTTTATGTTGAAGGGAGGTGCTGAGGTATTACCCATGCCTTTGAAAATTATGTCAGTATCCTTGGTTCAGACCTTCAAAACTTGGCAATGTTCACACTTTCTGAAATTAAAAATCTGACAGTATTAAAGCACAGCCTAGTGTCGATATTTGTCATCAAGGTTTTCAGAAGATATTAAAGATGCACATGACATTATTTAAAAATGAACCATCAGCCAAACAAACCTCATAAAATTATCATCCTAAATGCATCCTAAGATTGCTATGTAGTTTTTTAAGGCCAAAGCTTAATTTTGTTTGACATTGAAACAATGATCATCCATGTAATAGAATGAAAGGAAATTATCATGTCTGTTCTTCTGCTTAGTTTATTCATATTAATCACATGGTAATTATGTCCAGAAAGATTGATCTTAAATAATCTTGCAAATGAAGAATTGTAATTAATTTCATAAACTCATCACGATCAAAACCAGTTGATCTGGATGTCAGTTAATTTATTTCCCCTCTCCTTCCTTTTCTACTCAATGTTTGTACAAATATTAATGTGTGCAATATTAATGCTTACCACTTACCTTTAGAACGCTTTTGCTAACAACTAACTCATTCACAGCATACTGGTTTCACGGCCATCTTGTGAGGTGGATGGCAGTAAAACTTAATGAAATAAGTCAAATGCTTTTACTGAGGTTTTCAAAGGGTAAGAAGTCTTCTAATCTGCCCATTCTAGATTTTGCTATGAAAGCTCCTCACAGCAAGTAGGACTGTGTATAAAGTCATTGTGGGTGATTTGAAGAAAATATTTCTTACTGACTAGTAAGGTCATACTTGGAAATTCTGGGGATGACTAGATAACTTCAGAATTCATTGTAACGTCAGAACGACAGGCTTACAACTGGCATGGTTTCTCCAGGAGCCCTTGTGTCTTGTGTGGGCTTGTGTCCACATTTATTTTGGCCTGAATGAAACATTTCCCATTCCTGTTTTCACAGAGTTTACATTTTGAATTAACCCCAAATCAGGAAAAAAATCTCAGCTGAAGTGAGTGAAATGTGTCTGTTGAACTAGAAATAGCCAGCAATTTTCACGGTCTTTATGCTGAATCGTAAATCTTGTTCTGGTTCACCCAAAAGAATCAAATGCTAGGAAGTCTTTCAGCAAGGTAAGGAGAAATCTGTCATTTAGTAAACCAAACCAAATAAAAATAACATAATTCCATAATTTCACTTAAATTTCAACTGCAATTTAGTACATTAATACTAAAATACTAAAAATATGGCTTGGTCTTTTCTTGAAACCTCTCATGAATTTCAAGCTTCTGTCATTTAAAACCCTATTCACTCCAAACTGGGCATATCGCAAGGTTTTATCTTACAGTGCTTGTTGTTTTTTTCTCTCTTTCTCTGTGTAAAGTCCTTGTCACTATTTTTGTGCCTGTTCACAGATTGACACTATCAAATCCATAATCTCTTAACACGTACGGGGCATTTCACACAGGCATTTTCTGTGTGATTAGGAATGCTCTAAATTACCCATTTTCATTTCATGAGAAATAGGTTCCTGTATTACAAAGGTCTGTGCCAGTCCTATTCTTTGGAGAAAGAAACATGACGTTCTGTTTCTTAGGAGCCATAACTCATCGTTCGTTCTACCACATAAACAACAGGCTCGTCTTTAGCATGTGTATCTCTACTTATATGGATGTCTACAAATTGTCTATACTTCAACTGTGTCGGGATTTAGAATTTTATTATCACACATGAAATAGGGGAGGCAATGCACTACTGGAAGAATGATTAATGACCAGTTAATCAGACACTGAATGTGTTCCCTCATAAAATTAACCAATAAAGACATAGGAAGGTGTAGAGATGTCCCAGGTTTCAACTGTGTAGCCCTAGTAATTTAGTATATTAGCAAGAATAAAGGAGCTTTACAAATATAAGACCGTCATATTTTACAGTTTTTCTCCTGAGAAAACAGAAGCACACTGGTGCTGGAACCAAAGCTGATCTGAAGCTCCTACTTTTATAGTATTAGCTAAACTTTCATGGTTTAGGCAAAGGATTAGAACTCTGAGAATCCACTTTGTCCTAGGAACTCCCCCAAATCAATGTATGGTTCTTCATCAGGAAGAGCCATTAGATGAAATTTAGCACTGTAAGAGTGCTTTGGGCTTTCAAATTTCTAATTAATGAACTCTATGTGTACCCCAACCCAGTACTGATTGGAGTGAGGTTTCCTAGACTGGGAGAGACTCTTATTCTGTATGCTAAGTTGCTTCAGATCATGAAGTTGTAGGTTGTGCAGCTACATAGATTTTCTGTATCTGCCTTATGCTCTGAGGATATTTTGAAGTATAAGAATGAGGATTCATATGAAATACAGAAATGAGTATTTATAACATCATATCCTTTGTTAGATTTTATGAACATTTTTAAAATTACACCTGCAGCAAGCATGCAATTTTGGTTGTGTATGATATGTGCCAATATGGAAGAAAACTGCTTGCTTTGTGTTTTTTCTGCAGGAAAGAGAACTGGAGTGATTGTGGAGAGGCTGAGCCATTATTTAATTCCTCTGTGCCTTAGTTTACCCATCTGTAAAGGAAGATAATTGCTTATCTCACAGCTTGGTTTAAAAACTGATTGTCATTTTAAAAGCATTTCAGACTGTTATTATGATTGTATCGTGTCAGAGATATTCCTCATTCCTCATGGAGGAATAATAAGATAAAGATACTTCTGAGCCCACAGAACTTTAGTTACTGTATAAAAGAATAAAATTGTTCAGATAATTTTCCAGTTTCTTTCATTTATTTGTATTGTTTACCACTATTTGCCAGAGAGTTTATGGTAATACACTTCAGTTCATTGGGTGAATTATTCAGTAATCTTGTCTACTGTCCTAATGGACGTGTGTTATTCATCGGTCAGATATCATATTTCTTTTGCTAAAGCTCTTTAGAACAGATAGGAACTAAGAAGTAGGGAATCATATGAGATTTTCAGAAGAATGGCTGTTTGCACTAAAGTGGCATGACTACGCATTCAACATTTTAATTGAGCAAATAATGCTGAACAACAGCTGAGTACGCTATGAGATTCTCTGTGTTTTAAGGGCTGCCTTTGATTCACTGAGCATTAGTATGAAAAGTGTAAGAGAATCAGCTTCATCAAGAAGATGACATGAGTCACCAAAAATTTCAGTAACGTGCATGTTAACCACAGAGCTTTTGGACTGCTTCAGTCACTTGTACTACATAGATGATACGTATTCCTGCAAAGATAAGCAGTTTATATGTGGATTCTGCAGAGTCTTTCTTGGTGGAATCTTGCCCTGTTTACATGAGAGGGATTGCAAGGGCCATGATTTCTCCCATTTGCCTGGCATTTTTTAATTTGTATGAGAGCACATCTTGCATCATCTATGACGGGGGCCAGCTAATTTGTAATGGTTCAGATGAATGCACAGTGTAGATGAAATACAGTATTCATAGCAGAAACATACATGCTGTCCCTTTAAACAGTTCTTTATCATATTAATTCGTTAATTCCATTACTCACTGGAAGACTGACAACTAACTTCAAGGAAGTACAAGAGTCCAACAGATGAGAAAGCTAGTAATAGCAATTGCACAAATAAATTATATGGTGAAAAGTTATAAGATTAGGCTTAATTGTCAATATAACTTAGTTAAAATGAGAAATGTAAAGCCTGAAGACTGCAGTTAAGTACTTAAAGGAACATGCTAAACTTACTTTTTAACTGTGCATTTCAGCCATTTCCACCAACCAAACCTGATAAAGCTAAAAAAGGTGCCTAGAAACTTCAGTGTGGATGACATGCAGTTTTACAAGACGTAGGAGAAAAAAAACTTCCAGAGCAGAATCAAATCCTACATCTTCCAACAGGAAATGACAGGACATTAAAGCCAGGTTTGGTTGCCTTTCTATATGAGCACTGCCTACAAAATCTGTATGCTTGCACTGGACCCCCGGCATGGCTGGGAGATGAGTGTCCCCCTGTGAAGGCTGCATGTCTCTGTTTTCACTGCGGTATCAAACTGGTGGGTTATCAGTCATTGTCATGAAGACTTCAGTAAACATCACGGTTTTCATTTTGCTCAAGTTGCAGTAACAGAAACCTAGATGTAGACCTCCTAGAGGTTATTGATGAAGAGTCTGAGGACTGCATAAACAAATTAATTAATTGCACAGATATATGAATGAGTTAATTGCATACTAGATTAAACTGATGTGGATATACCTGATGATAAAATTATTGAAAAGATAAAATTCTTTGCTTTCATTTGTCAGAGTCATTATTGCAGGTTTAATTTACATTTTGGAGGAATATAATTAACCAAGATCTTTTAGCAACTGGAAACAGATTACACTATTTCTCTTCCTTTTACTGAATGAGAAATATAGATGTAGTAGGTTTTGTTTAATACCAACAAGAAAAAGCTCCTCTGTACTACAGCCTGTAAACCAGCACTTAGATAAGGATTAGCTGCTGTGGTGTTAACACTAGGATGCGATTTTTGGGAGCCTGTTTAGGACTCAAAGCTGGAATGCTCTTGCCCATCGTGTGGGACAGACCCACACCGCCTTGGCTGGCCTGTGGCACCCTCCAGTCCCACTGAGGCAACTTGCCATTGGCTGGAAATACCCTGGCCAGCAGGTTAACTGGCCGCATTGTTGGCCAAAACAGCTTTAAATCTGGTCACGGGGAGCAGATGGCTGGATGCATTCGTCACATGCCTCTGACATTTTTGTTGCAGTGGAGATCGCTCTTTGCTATATCTATGTTTGTTGGCTAATTTTTAATTCCTTTTGTATCACACAGTCTCTCAAACCAATAGCATTTTCCTTTTCTAGAGCACCCAGTCTTGCCAGGTAGAGAATGTGCCAAACAAACTTCCTGATTGGGTTAATTATTTAGGGAGTGTAACACCTAATCGGGCATTCACTGGGATAGCCAGATTTTGCTTTTTTTCCTTGAGGTAGTCTAATCGTTACAATATAAGAAGCGTCAGGATTCAGTTGCAAAGGAAATCAATGGCTGTACACACAACTAGATTTGTGTGTTGACAGCCTCAAGCTGAGTTTTCAAAACTGGAGACGTCACCTGAGTATTGCAGTATCCCACAGGCAATCTTTCAATTGGAGCAGAAGATAGTGGGACACAAGTTAAATGTTGTTGCTATTTTTCCATTTTATTAGGAATTTCAACCTTTTCTGCTCCTTTCAAACCTAACTCACGTATCCCTGATCTCATTCAGGCATATCATTAGGAAAATAAGGTACCAGCAGATGTTTCTTCTTTCAGGAACATGACCCATAGCCAATATCTCTAAACTACACCAAAAAAAAAATCTATGTAAGGGAAATGGAAACTCTGGAAGGCCTTGATTTGTCATGCAAGTAAGTAAATGAATGGCAAAATAGAAAAAACATATCTCCACAATCTACCTCTGAAATTGGGTATTGAGAGAAATACAGTGTGCAACTGCCATTATGGCATCTGTCAGTTTCAAATACTTCAACCAGCTGGGGTTTTACTTTAGTCTTAGGAAAGATAAGTTTCCTAGAAAGTCTATATGAAAATTTCAGAAATGTTATTACTACTAAATATTCCCTTTTCTGATTAAAAAAAAAAAACAATTTAAATTGTTCATTAATAAACAATTGATCTTGTTTTAATGACATGGTTGTAATATCCTCTAATAAAAAAGAGCAAATAATGAAATAATAAAAAAGCTAGCAAATAATGAAATAATAAAAAAGCTAGTTATATGTCCACATACTATTCTTCTTAACGGCTTATGTTTCTGAACAGCAGATCAGTATGAACAGCAACACTAGACCCAGTCCCCAAAACTCTATTTGTGTCAATTTTCCATCTTCAAGGGTATGAACTTAATGGATTCATAGGACTAATTATGGTTACTCAGGTAACTGTTTGTTTGATCAGGCATATGCACACCATAAGTTTGCAGTAGATGATCAATATCAACTACACATTTTTACAATTTTTATCATAAGTTTATTAAACCTTAGAATGTGATATTTTCAGTATTACAATACAAAAGACAAGCTTTATTGGATGCAAATGTGTGACTTGTCTAATTAAAAAAATGCCATATAGACAGCTGGAATCTTCCTTCCATATCATCAGCTTGGGAAAAGAAAAAATATAAAATCAAGCCATGGAGCTCACCACCCCTACTTCTGACTGAACTATCTTCCTTCTGGTTGGACTGCAGCACTGCCACTTTCCTTTGGCACCAAACACAAGCTGGATAGATCTAACTCTTTTACTGAAATGTGGGGTCATATTCTAGTCACTTAAAGACCAAGGAGCAGGTACCAGACACCCTTCTCCATACAATCGATAACTGAATCGCAAGCAGAATTATCATAGAATCACAGAATCATAGAATTATTTAGGTTGGAAAAGACCTTTAAGAGCATTGAGTCCAACCGTTAACTTAGCATTCCCAAGTCCACCACTAAACCATGTCCCTAAGCACCATATCTACATGTCTTTTAAATACTTCCAGGGATGGTGACTCAACCACTTCCCTGGGCAGCCTGTTTCAATGCTTGACAACACTTTTGGTGAAGATATTTTTCTTAATATCCAATTTAAACCTCCCCTGGAGCAACTTGAGGCTGTTTCCTCTTGTCCTGTCATCTGTTACTTGGGAGAAGAGGCCAACACCCACCTCGCTACAGCTTCCTTTCAGGTAGTTGTAGAGAGAGGTAAGGTCTCCCCTCAGCCTCCTTTCTCCAGACTAAACAACCCCAGTTCCCTCAGACAATCCTCATAAGACTTGTGCTCTAGACCCTTCACCAGCTTCGTTGCTCTTTGGACATGCTCCAGAATCTCAACATCTTTCTTGCAGTGAGGGGCTCAAAACTGAACACAGTATTCGAGGTGGGGCCTCACCAGTGC
>VZSZ01004955.1:0-22414 GCA_013398815.1 Ibidorhyncha struthersii
CCAGGGAGAGCTCAATACATTCCAGTTGCTCTCTCACATAAGAGCAACTCAAATGCATCCATTCCTATATATACCTAGCAAGAAATCTACACACAACCTCACTTTCATTTTTTCTCTCATTATCTCTATTTTATGCAGCATAAAACACTATTTTCTTCTCATTGCATCTATACCAACAACAAAAACACAACCCATTTACTTACAAAAGCTTACTTACATACATTTTTCTAATGAGTTTAGAAAAAATATTCCAGAAAATGGATATAAACTGTAAATGACCTTGCCTTTTTTAGTCCTCAGCAATGCAAGAAACAGCAAAATGAGACAGGAGATTTGAAACTTCTGACAGTGTTTAGTCATTTACTTCTCAGACCACACAGCCACTTTTAAAAAGCCCAGGTGGAAAGAAAGAAAGAGATGAAGCTTGAGTCATGCTTGTTCCAAAGGAAAGGTGAGAATATTTGAAACAGGGGTAATGAATGAAGGAACAAAAAGGGTGGAAATTCAGTAACTCTGTGCTACAGACTGCAGTTTCCTTTTATTTTATTTTACCCAATCATGTTTTTCCTCTACCATTTTGGGGGAATTTTTGAAGTACCTCTGTACTATGTATTTTCAAAACGTTCAACATTTGGATACTTCAACAATGTAAATGATAATAATCACTTTAAGGTGATCTGTACAACAGAAGAGAAGTAATAATAAGTTATAGTTACAAGGACAGAATTAAACAGAAACAGAAAGAGGTGGAGGTGACATCAGATTATCAAAGTCTTTGTGTAAGTTCACATATGAACCTCAGAAACAAGTCACTTTTCTAGATGTTCATATCACTCTATCATCTTTGATATAGAAATAATACACTTTTGTGTTTCCATCCATTCTTTACACTGCTAGCGTGATTTTTACCTCATTTAAGGGTAAGTTCCAAAAGAGAGACTTCTACATAACTGTTAGGTATATCAGTAGCATACTGTTCACGTTAACACAATAAGTGTTCAGAGTAAAAGTATCTGTTAGATATGGTTCTGCTACTCATCAGACTTTTCTGTACCTTTAACTAAAGATAGATAAAGGAAAATAAAAAGAAAAGTTTTCTAACTGTCGTTGACATTTTAGAACATAAAATACTTCCTAGTCAACTGTAACGGTAATTGTTAAAAAAATCCCTTTATAATGGTTTAACGGTGATCATGTAAGTAGCACCAAATAAATTGCTTCTTTAAATTAAGCTTTCAATGAATAAAAAGGGGAGTAGTCACCATGGATTCACCAAGGGGAAATCATGCTTGACCCATCTGATAGCCTTCTATGATGGAATGACTGGATGGATGGATGAGGGGAGAGCAGTGGATGTTGTTTACCTTGACTTCAGCAAGGCTTTTGACACTGTCTTCCATAACACCCTCATAGATAAGCTTAGGAAGTGTGGGTTAGATGAGTGGACAGTGCGGTGGATTGAGAACTGGCTGAATGACAAGAGCTCAGAGGGTTGTGATCCATGGCACAAAGCCCAGGTGGAGGACTGTAACTAGCAGTGTTCCACAGGGGTCAGTCCTGCGTCTGGTCTTCTACAACATATTCCTCAACAACCTGGATGAGGGGACAGAATCTACCTACAGCAAGTTTGCTGATAACACAAAACTGGGAGGAGTGGCTGACACACCAGAAGGCTGTGCTGCCATACAGCAAGACCTGGACAGACTGGAGTGCTGGGCAGAGGGGAACCTAATGAAGTTCAACAAGGGCAACTATAGGGTCCTACACCTAGGGAGGAATAACCCCATACTCCAGTACAGGTTAGGGGTTGACCTGCTGAATGTAGTTCTGAAGAGAAGGACATGGGAGTCCTGGTGGACAGCAAGTTGACCATGAGCCAGCACTGTGATGTTGTGGCCAAGAAGGCCAATGGTCTCATGGGGTGCATTAAAAAAATCTTGGCCAGCAGGTTGATGTAGGTTATCCTCCTCCCCTACTCTGCCTTGGTGAGGCCACACCTGGAGTAGTCTCTCCAGTTCTGGCCTTCCCAGTTCAAGAAAGACAGGGAACTACTGGAGAGAGTCCAGCAGGGCTCTACAAAGATGATGAAGGGAATGGAGTACCTCTCACGGAAAGGCTGAGAGACCTGGGTCTGTTAGGCCTGCAGAAGAGAAGACTGAGAGGGGATCTCATGCGTGAATGCTTATCAGTATCTAAAGGATGAGTGTCAAGAGGATGGGGCCAGACTCTTTTCAGTGGTGCTCACCAACAGGACAAGGGGCAACGGGCACAAACTGGAACACGTGAAATCCCATCTCAACACGAGGAAAAGCTTCTTTGCTTTGAGGGTGACAGAGCACTGGAACAGGATGCACAGAGTGGTTGTAGAATCTCCTCTGGAGATATTCAAAACCCTCCTGGATGCATTTCTGTGCAACCTGTTCTAGGTGAACTTTCTTTAGCAGGGGCGTTGGACTAGACAATCTCCAGAGGTCCCTTCCAACCCTTACCATTCTGTGATTCTGTGAATAAAGTAGGTCCATAGCTCATTCTAAATATGAACAATATATGTGCTCTTATTAACCAATTAATTCTTACTTGTCTCCATCAGTATTCAAAATATTTCTCTTGTTTATAATCTGTGGACTGACTGAAAGTGTTTTAAAAGATGAATAATGAAAGACAAGTAACAAATTCACTCCAGCTTGAAACTTCAGTTTCATTCTACCAGTTTAATTTTTTAATTTTTTTTTTTTTTTTTGTTATTCCTCAAAATGGAATGAGGGTGGGGCAAGTAAGGAGAGAAGGCAGTAGGGATGGAAATATAAGTGATCTTAAAGTGGTTCCTACTTTCTTTTTACAATTTTTTTGTATGCAAAAAGCTAAATTGCTTAGTGTGTGATCATTTTACAGGACCTTCTTCTCTTCTGCTGAATCCCCTATTGAAATGCTGTCATATTTGTTGACTTTGACAGAGTGGTTTCTTTGACATATGGGTATATGTTCTGACTGCACTGTCTGCAGACTGCATATTCATGGTGATTTTCCTTTCCCAAACAATAAAATAAATGAGATAATCTCTGCTACTAGCACAACTTCCCAACAACTTCACTAAAAGCTAGATTAGGTCCATGAATGCTTTACATAAATATTAAAGCAAAAAAATTATATAACTAATCATTTGACATTCTTGTCTAACCTTATAGTCTTTGCCCTCTTAAAATAAGTAAATGCAAATGACTAAAATTTAGAATTCATAAGCACATCTAGAGAAAGAAGACAACATCTAAAATGTGTAAAATGAAGATCAGCAGGAATGCAGCCCAGATTGTTACTCATCACAGGAAATTTTACATTGTCCTATTTTAAAAGTACATGCCTGGCTTGAAAATGGTACCACTTTAAGTGGAGAAAACAGTAAAACCACAGAAGAAAATGGTGTACAGCTGAGGGAGGAAGTTCCAAAAGAATGCATTAGAAAAAGTGATATCTGATAATGAAATTTTCCCTTGCTAAAAATTCAGTGGTGTTTTCTGCAGTAGCTATTCCCAGGATCCACAGGGAGATATAGATAATAAGGCCCAAGCTGACAGTAAACCAAGGGATTTCTCTGGTTGCTGGTGACTTCAGGAAATGCAGCTGCCAACCTGCGTGCTGTTCTCACAGTGCTTTATAGCAGTAGTTGGCAATAAAAGGTATCAGTTGTTGAATGAGTTCAGAATGAATAATTCAGCTGTCAACAACTGCTATTTAGATAAAGTATACAAATAAGACAATTATTGTAAAAGTACATGAACAATTATGGTACATGAACAATTACTACTGTGTGTACATAAGCAATCATCTGTGTAAATAATAAAGTTTACCTCATCTTATAATAAAAGTTTTATTGATAAAAATTAGTCTACAGGAGGCCCTGAGAAAGAAAAATGTTACGTGAGGCAGCTTTAACCTATTTAGTACTTGCAATTATAGGAGGGGATGATGGGATGGTCTGTCATTAACTATTCCAAGCACTTCTCATCAACAAACTTATTTTCAATAGCTTATAAATTTGTCAAAGTTTTCATAACACCTTTCATGCCACATCTCCACTGGGGGCTGGATTATGAAAAGTACTAACCAAAATGCCTTGGCCATTTTCTAGAAAAAGGCTAAGGCTTTCATTGAAAACTCAACAGGCTTTTTATGTTAGAGGAATATTGACTTTCAGATAGCCTTTGTGTTAGAGACATTTATATCCTTTTTCTCCTGAAAATTTATTAGCAGAATTAATTACTGACAATTTAGGAGTAATTTCCCAGATGCCTAATGGAGAGTCAGTAAATTTGATTCTATATGCAACAGGCACAATCCAGACTGCAAATGCATGACTCATCATCCAACCACGTGAACTAAGAAAAACTGGGCTGGTCAGTGGTCTCATATGAAGTTCAAACCCTACAGAAAGATTTGATTATTTGAACATGAGGGGTACAGAGGTTGGTTATTCAAGGCTTAGAATAATAATAAGCTACAGTAGTAGTCTGGGTAACAAGAAAAAAGGAAAATAAACTGTTTGGCATGCATATGCTGGGTCTAGGACTGGGGAAGGAAACCAGATCTGACATACTAGAAGGCGTGTAAGGCAGGAAGAGGTAGAAAATTAACTGACAAGAGCAGGCAGGGGTAGGCTTGAAATTGTGGGGTCCTGTGAATGAGAACTACTGTGAAAACAGACAAGGAATTGAAGAGACAAGGATTAGAAAGACAGAATTGTTAGCTGGGTGTACCAGAAGAAATGCATCTAGTAGTGAGAAAAGACCAAAGTGAACTTACATGGTATGAATTAAAGGAGCTAATGCATAAATTTAGAGAACAAAAATCAGAAAGGAAAATAGAATAGGATCTGGGAGAGAATGAGAATGGTAAGTCAGCATGAAAGTCATCACCTGAAGAGGGCAGAGAAATGTTAGAGTCACAGAATCACAGAATGGTTGGAGGTAATCTTGTCCAACCCCCTTGCTCAAGCAGGGCTACCTAGAGACACTTGCCCAAGACCATATCCAGATGGCTTTGAATAGAGCTCCACCACCTCTCTGGGCAGCCTATGCCACTGCTCAGTCTCCCTCACAGTAATAAAAGTGTTTCCTGATGTTGAGACGTTTCGGTTTGTGATCATTGCCTCTGGTCCTTTTACTGAGCAGCACTGAAAAGGGCCTGGCTCTGTCTTCTTTATAGCCTCTGTTCTGTTACTCATACACATCGACAAATCCCCACTGAGCCTTCTCTTGTCTAGACTGAACAGTCCCCACTCCCTCAGCCTTTCCTCCTATGTGACTCCTACTGGACTCTCTCCAGTATGTCCATATCTCTTTTGCACTGGGGACCCCAGAACTGAACACAGCACTCCAGGTGTGGCCTCACCACTGCTGAGGTAGCGGGGAAGGATCATGTCCCTTGACCTGCTGGCAACAATCCTAATGCAACCCAGGGTACCATTAGTCTTGTTCAACTTGGTGTCCACCACAACCCCCAGGGCCTTTTCTGCCAAGCTGCTTTCCAGGTGGGTTGCCCCCAGCATACACTGGTGCATGGGGCTGTTCCTTCTCAGGTGCAGGACTTTGCACTTCTCCCTGTTGAACTTCATGAAGTTCCTATCAGCTTTTTTCCATCCTGTCAAGGTCTCTCTAGAAGGCAGCACAACCCTCTGTTGTATCAGCCACTCCTAGTTTGGTGCCATCTGCAGATTTGCCAAGCGTACACTGTGCCCCATCATCTAGATCATTAATGAAGATGTTAAACATCTTCATTAACCTATCCCTAGCGTACACTGCTAGTTACTGACCTCTGACTGGAATATGTGCCACTGATCACCACCCTATGTGTCCAGCCATTCAACCAGGTTTTAATCCAGTTGACTTCCCTTTGGTGAAGCCATGCTGACTTCTCCTGAGGATTTTCTTGTCCTTAATGTGCCTAGAAATGGTTCCCAGGATCTGCTGCCCCATCTTGGGAATCAAGGTGAGGTTGACCAGCCTGTAGTTTCCTTGGTTCTCCTTCTTCCTTTCTTGAAGATGGGGGTGACTTTTTCTTTCCTTCAGTCTTTGGGCACTTTTCCCAGTTACCATGACAGATCAAAGATTATCAAGAGTGTCCTTGCAATGACATCAACCAGATCCCTCAACACTCGTGGGTGTGTTCCATCAGGGACCATGGATTTAGGTATGTCCAGTTTGCAGATGTATTCCCTGACCTGATCCTCTCCCATCAAGGGTACATTGTCGATTTTTTGAGCCCTTCCTGGCCCATAATCCCAGACCCTTTGCTCATCTACCCTGTCTATCACTCCTTCACAGGGCTACTGGTAACTCTCTGTCTTTCATGTCATTCCTGGTTTAAAGCCCTCCTTACAAGGTTAGCCATCCTACTGGCAAAAATATCTCTGCAGCCCCTTAGTGAGGTGGATCCCATATCTCCCAAGCAGAGATCAGGTGGTCAGGTGATCAGAAATGGAGTCGCTGGGCAAACAAGAAATAGAAATGCCACACTGAAAGACTACGTGAAAAGTAAACTGGACAACTTCAAGTCACTGACTTGTCCTCTCATACCTTTGTGGTAATCCAATCTGATTTGCTTATGGGCCATAATTAGGTGCTCACAGAAAGTAGCATTCACTTCAGCTAATAGTGAACCATGTCATAAGTGTTTGTGCACTGAAAATGTCAAGACGATGTCAAACACTTCAGCAAAGAACCATAAGGTATAAGTAACAGATAACCAGGTAAACATACAGAAGTACAGAATAAACACACCATCCTGCCCATCTCTTAAGGGATGGTCTTATAGATAACATTTGAAGCAAATCCCTAATTCAAATAAAATCAACACAAATGAAATTACAACTTCCACATAATTTCTTTGCTAATTTCATTATGCCTAATTATATTGCCCCTAAATATTGCAAGACTTATCAAAGAATATTATAAACTTATTTATAATTATATTATTTTGAACTATATTTATATTATATTTACATTAATTTATGCTTATATTATTATAAAATAATGTGTCTTATGTGAGAACAGTGCACGAATCTCTGGCTGTTCCAAAG
Organism: Ibidorhyncha struthersii; assembly: GCA_013398815.1. Classification (NCBI taxonomy): domain Eukaryota; kingdom Metazoa; phylum Chordata; class Aves; order Charadriiformes; family Charadriidae; genus Ibidorhyncha; species Ibidorhyncha struthersii. The sequence continues at coordinate 7,073 of VZSZ01004955.1, forward strand.
GTTCCAGATTAAATGAGAAGGCGCTCTCCCAAGACTCTAAATTGCAGAGATTCTAAGTTGTNAAAGTCATAATCACTCCAGCTGTTGGCAAAGTGCTGGGAAATAACCTTAGCTATCCAAGGAGACTAAGATAGTATAAAATTATTTCTTTTAATCATAAATATGTGTGGAGCCACAGACTTTGAAAATTGTTTTAAGAAAGATATGGTGAAGAATGGTCTAAGGAACTTAATTTTGTTTTTAAATGTATCACTGTTTCAGAGAATGAAATACTAAAGCCTCCTGCAGAGACACATGAGATACAAAAATCCAAAATTTTTGAGTTCCTAGGCTATAGAAGCTACACAGCCTATGCCAGGCATCACTTTAAAAATGTTTTTAAAATGTTTTACTTTTTCTTTTTTCTCAGGCTGTGCTTTTCTGCTCACATTAACACATAAGTAAAGGGTCACGTATGAAGACATTTCGCACTGAAGGGGAAATCAACATGTACCTAGAATATCCAAGACAACCAGGTGCTGACAGATTCATTAGAACATCTTTTCCTCAGAATCAGCCTTAGAGATCAAGAGCACATTGGTATTTTAAGGCAGAGGCACCTCTAGCCATCTTCTGAAGAAGAGAGCAGATGATAATTGATGTGTGCCGGAGAGCAAGATGTGCAAGAAGAGTGATTTATTAGCAATTAAAACTAAGGCAGAAAAGCATCAGCTTGATTTTTTTCCTACAGAGTTAGAAAGAAAACCTATAAAAACCACCAGAAACTGTTACTGATGGTCTCTACTGGCCTGTAAGAACAAATGGTCATTTGGTATTTTGTAAACAGCATTCCAAATTAAATTGCATGAATACAGAAAACAGCAGTTATAAAACTGATCAAATGCTGATCATTTAAGGACTTTATTTCATTGCTGAATAGCCCAGCTTGTGATGGGACTTAGAATAACCCTTTCTCTGGTTCCCCAGAAAGGCTGGAAAAGCAATAACCAGTTTATAATGAAAACAATTCAGATACAAACAACAGGAGGAGGACTGCAAAAACTCAATAGTCTTTACAATGCAAAAACAAAAACATACCTTATTTTCAAAGCAACCAATACTTAAACTTTTTTAGGAATTACAGCTTTCCATTGCAGAATGTGAATGCATAAATAGTGTCACACCAAGCTTCCAACTCCTTAAAATCAGGGAACTGAACTAAATTTCAGTTCGTTGATTACACATACTTGGTTTAATTAGAAAGGGCAATGAAATTATTGCTTCAGCCCACAGAATTTATCAGCAAATTTTAATCCCTTCTGCCTGTGTGTCCATATGTGTACAGATGAAATATATAGTATTGGAATTCAGAAAAATCTGTGTCTGACGCCATAGTCAATTATTATACGTGGACGTCAACATACATTTGTGGAGGAAAATAAATTGTTACTCCTTTTTCCAACAATCTGCACTTTATAAAAATTGAGCTGAAGGAAAATGTTCATATGGAATTTACACAACAATAGAAACTACTAAAATTACTCATTAAAAAAATAAATGTCTGAAAATTGAGGAAAATGTATCTCCCTTACTAATATTTGCCATTTCATTTTTGAAGTGGAGGACATTTGCTTGCAATAAATGTCAGTGCAAATTTTGAGTAAATATTTCCCTAATTATTTGCAATCTTTAAGTGAGTCTGACTTATTTGCAGACTTTTTTCCACTCAAAAGTGCAATCAAGAAGTTGCTAGCTGAAGTATATTTCAAAACAATGGATTTTAAACAAATTCTGTAGACTCTTGATTTAGAACCATCTCAATGTGGAAACAGAAATGTGTCTAATCTTTCTAATCTAACAGGCTTAAATTTCATATATCTAAAAAGTTTCAAATGAACTCTATGCAAGAATGAGATATTTGCAGAAGTTACATTGAGAAGAAAGCTGAATAATATTAGAACAATATCTTTGCAAATACAATTTGCAAACAGAAAATGAGGCAAAGCATTCAATATGAATAATTCATTACAATCCTCTGAAAATTCCGTTTTAAAATTAACTTATACATCAACAGTTTTTATATTTTTGAGGGACTGGGTAGAGCATAATCTTTCTGCTTCTGAAAGTCTGCAAACAAACTAGAAAGAATATGTATGTACACATACAGACCCCACCAAAACCCAAGACTCAGAAAGTTTAAGATCAGCTTCAGCTACATTCTATAAGAATACACATTTCACAGACATTTTCTTGTCTAAATGTCAGCAGTATACACACTTATTAGACAAACTGTCAACAACCGAAGAGGGGTTTGCTATGGCTGAATGTCATCTGCAAGTTGTTAGGAGTCTAATCTCACCATCTGACAAATGTTAATTGTTTAGCAAGGCAGCAGATCCATTCAAAGAAGAAATCTTCCCTATGAAGAGAGAAAGCGCAAATGAGACCCTACAGTAATAACTGTTAATATGACTTGCTTATGCAACAGCAATTTCAATCAGTCTTTATAAATCTATGCCTGATGCAGACATTTACATTTTCTTTATTTTGCACATCCACCTGTGTGAAGACTCTTCAATCCTTCATATTCATGCATACTGAAAAAATAAAGTTAAAAAAGAAAAACAACTGTGATAGTTCCTGAGCTCGAGAAATTAAATCAGTTGTTTTGCTTTTCAACTCTATTTCACAACTCCAGGCAAACAGAAATAAATGATAATTGCTGTCCACTGAAGAGTGAAGCAGGCAAAAGCACTGTTTTTCACAGCTTCCATTAAATTCATTGTAAAATCCCTTGTTATTTTGCTGAATATGTCTCACTATTTCTGTAACACAGTGGTGGTTTACTTTTCTTCTTCACAGAGCTTGTTTTTAAATGCAGGGCTTTTTCTTACCAACCTAACAGATAAACTCAAAGATGAATTTTGTAATACTAGTAGTAGTATTGCAAGATGAATTAATTGCCTGGGGGGAGAGATGAAAGGATTAAAGAGAAGGGGATAAGAATAATAGAATCGTAGAATGGTTTGGGTTGGAAGGGACCTTAAAGATCACTTAGTTCCAACTCCCCTGCAGTGGACAGGGGCACCTTCCACTAGACCAGGTTGCTCAAAGCCCCATCCTACCTGGTCTTGAACACTTCCAGGGCTGGGGTATCCACAACTTCTCTGGGAAACCTGTTCCACTGCCTTACCACTCTGACAGTAAAGAATTTCTTCTGAAGATCTAATCTAAATCTACACTTTTTCAGTTTAAAACTGTCATGAAAGAGTCCCTCCCCATCTTTCATGTAGGCCCCCTTTAAGTTTGATATGTAAGGAATGAACGCTGAGTCATCTCAGTATAGCAATAAAAGAAAACTATGATAAATTGATACACACTTTTAATATTACAGCTGTGATGGTCAGAAAATACGAAGATCATAAGACCCTCTTTAATATGGCAAAAATACTTTTTTGTCAGGAGGAGGAAGTCAGGGTAAACTCAGTCACATACATTTTTATCCTTTAACTCTTTATAATGAATCTATAAAGATGTAGGTCACATTCACAATTAGTTTAACTAGAAGAGGAAAATAATGCTGTTCATTTTCTGTGGATTGACAATTTCAGAAATACTTATTTTAAAAAGATTTTTTTTATAACTGTAATTCCATTTAAAAGATCCTACCCACTTAGAAGTTAAGGCTTTTACAGCTTCAGAGAGACATTTATATGCTTAAAATATCATAACCTTTGCAATTAAAATTTCTTCCCGCCACTAATCTGTTCCCATTTTCCTACCTCTGTGACTGATCCTGGTTTTTTCTTTGCTTTATTGCAATTTTATAGCTTAATTGAACCTCTTTAGTTTTTTTGTTGTTGACTATCTATCTCCTATAGTTTCTACCTTCACTGACTGGGTTGCTGGGTTTTTTTCTTCTTTTTAAGCATCACTGGAGAAAAACAGACAATTAACAAATCCAAATGTAAACAATTTTATTTACTCTAGATATCTGGACTTGAACCTCACCTGAACAATCAGTAGCTTTTTGGTCTTGAATCCCTTTTGTCAATTTTCTTTTTGTTTCTATAGTATTAAGTCATATTATAGGCTCAGATTCATCCCAAGCAAAACTAAGCTATTTCTATTAGCTGGGCAGAGGTCAGTAAAAACTTCCCATAGGAATTTTTTACTATACGTTGTGACTACTATATCTGTGGACAAGATTACTAAAAGTGTTGCAAAGGTGTTGTCTCAGATATTTTTTCTTGTTATATAACAGTTCCGTGATTTTTTTTACTAAATGGTGAAATTTGGAGGATGAGGAAAAGGTTTATTTAAGAGGAAAGGCCAATATTATCTTTCGGAAGAGAATTGCTGCAACAAATGAAAGACTGAGACTAAAATCTAAAAATCGTCGTAATTAAATTTACAGGGTTTATTAGTGATATTTTTTTTTAAAGAGGAAGAGAATATTCTAAAATTCAGGCATTTTCATTGCATGCAGGTAACCACATACTGTGATCAGGGGTACTTTCAGACCTTTTTAAGTATTTCAAGATATTTACCCGTCTCTCCAAATGTATCACATTTAACAAAAATCAATTCCAAAATTTTATTTCTTGTCCCAGCAACTTCCTTATCTTTTCCTACATTTTTTCCATGAATTTATTATCTTTATTTTGAGATAGTTTAAGATTCCTATTATTCTATTTTAAAAGCCATTTTAGAATTTCATTGCTCTGATAGAAATGTTCTCCTAACCCTGAGCTGTATAACCTTGCCACATTACTTTAATGCACTCATAAAAGTACTCATATTCCCCGTCACTTTCATTTTCCTAGGCTTAGATTAGGATAGGGATTCCGAGCTTTATTAATTGATGATAGAAAATAGTAGTAATGGAAACATTATGCAGTGCAAACTCTCTCCACTGCAGAAGTCTCTCAGGAATGATAGCTGTTAGATTTCTCCACCAAATACTCACCTGCATGATATTTTGGAGATAATACAGTAATCTGCAAAAAAAAAAAAATCAGAAAATCTCTGCTTGAAAAATGCTCTCATATTGACATCTTGAACTGATTGAGTCCATTTTAAGTAACAGGAGAGACAAACGTGGAGTTATACATAAAGTTTAGTTATTTCTATAAATGTATGTAAAATTTTTTTTTAAATTTTGACAGATTAGATAAATCATCTTTTGAGAATGACTACACTGAAATGTTTAATCTTGAACTGGAAAGTTCAAGAGATATGAAGGTAAAGTGTATAATTATATCCAATATTGGAGCCCATCTCCTAAGGAAAGGAAGGGGACTGGTGTGCAAAGAAGTGCTACCTAGATGAATCACCTTTTTGATAATAATAAAAGGAAGAAATAGAGGCTGTTGAAGACAGTGTCTGACAGCAAGGAAGCTACATGCAGAAAAAAGTTCATTTCAACTAGGAACAATTCCAAGAACAATTTTATTTTCTTCATGAGGGGAAGGAAAAAAAAAAGAACATAGGAAAAAAGTAAAACCACTCTACACTGACATATCGCCTAAATACGTGCTCAATAATTAACATCAATTTTCATTAAGAAGGCAAGATATGACTGTAATTATTCCCCTAGTAGGAAATATGAAAACAAAAATGTCCACAGCTGAGGAGGACTAATTTATACTCTGCTCCTCAGGGAATGAGGCAGGGGAGAGGGAAAGAGGAGAAGAAAGCCACTATTGCAAAACAGCGGCTGCTAAAATAATGGCCTGTGGTATTACAAGAAAAACAGCTGTGGATTTATCTCTTCTGGAACAAGTATCCAAAAATTGTAAAATGGCAAACATGGTATTTATTTACAAAGCCAGAAAAAAGAGGTGTAGGGAACTTCAGACCTCTGATTGAACTCAGATCTATGCACAGTCTCACAACAGTTTTTGAAAGAGACAGCAATCAAGGACATGGAGAAAAATGGAAAATGGTATAAAATATAACACCATTTTTATCAAAGGTCAGACTTTACAATGTCAGACAAACTTAATATCTCTTTTTTTGATAAGATAATTCACTTCTTAATCAAGAGAAATGCAGTAAATGTTATCGAGTTAGATTTAAGTAAATCATTTCATTCAGTGCCTCAGGAGAATTTATCCTTTAAGGTGAGGAATGCAGGAATTAATGCAAAACCAGTGAGATGGTGCACTGGGTGTCCTTGGCAAGGTGCTGGCAGCTGGGGGCTGCAGGGGTGGCCTCTGTGAGAAAAGGGTGGAGCCACCCCCTGACAGATACAGCCATTTCCAGCCAGTTCACCTGGCTCCAACAGACCCACCGCAGGACACAGCTGATCCCTCAGCCAAGCTGATGGCACCTGTGGGAAAACGTATTTAAGAAAGGGTAAAAACACTGCACAGTAGCTGTGAGAGAGAGAGAGGAGTGAGGGAAAAACATGAGAGGAACAGCCCTGGAGCCGCCAAGGCCACTGGATAAGCAGAGGAAGGAGGTGTTCCAGGCACCAGAACAGAGATTCCCGTGCAGGCCAAAGAGAAGACCATGGTGTAGCAGGTTGTCCTCCTGCAGCCTACAGAGCAGATATCCACCCTGCAGCCTGTGGACGACCCCATGCTGAAGCAGGTGGACTTACTCTGAAGGACACTGTAGCCCATGGAGACCCCACGCTAGAGCAGGTTTTCTGGTAGGAAGTGTGGCCCATGCTGAGGCAGGGGAAAAATGTCAGGAGGAAGGTGCAGCAGAGAGGAGCTGCTAAGGGTTCCATTCCCCCTTCTCAGGAAGGGAGATAGAGAAGAGGAGAATGAAGAGATGAAGCTGAGCCTGAGAAGAAGGGGGAGAGGTACAGGGAAGGTATTTTACTTTTGGTCTTTTTTTCTCACCATCTTTCTCTATTTTTAATTAGCAATAAATTAAATTAATTTTTCCAAGTCAATTCTGTTTTGCCTGTGATGGTAATTGGTGGATGAACTTCCTGCCTTTACCTCAACCTACAAGTTTTTCCATCGTTTTCCCCTTTCCTTTTGAGGAGGTGGAATGAGAATGTGGCTGGTGAGAGTCTGGCATCCAGCCAAGGTCAACCCAGCATAGATAGTTAATAAACTGGTTAAGTGCAATAGGTACTACAGTTATTACAGTAACGGAGTCTTAGGGGGGTCAACTTGCCCCCCCCACTTTTGCTAGTTACTTCCTTGTGGTGCGCACACATTTGTAGATGACAAAGTCAGAAGATACAGGCTCTGTTGAAGATATGGCTCAAATCTGATGGTCCCGCGGCCTAGAGTAATAGAACGGGAATGACACATAGACACCCATTTAAAAAATTTCATTCTTAGGCACCAATGACAAGACATGCATCTTTTGGTTCTTTCACCTTATTTTCTGCTTTTTCTTGCTCCTGGCTCTATGTGCCTCTTTTATTCTCCATGATTAACTTCTTTCCCCCTTATTCTGCTGAGCAGAAGATTCATGCTAGGTGAAAGCACTTTGCTGGAAGACCAAGTTTTCATCATTGAACAGAAAATCTGGGCTTCTATCTGAGTTGACTTAATAGCAGTTGCTATGGTGACATGCAGGTTGCAGCAGTGGCTCTGATTCTCCCTCATAATTTCTAGCTCCGTAATAAAGGAGTTGTTATGTCTGTGAATGGTTTCTGATGAGCTTTCTTTAGGGAAACACTGTGAGGCCTTAAGCACTTCCTTTTCTTCTACCCATTTGTATGGGTAGATTATGGAAGTCCCCATGTCCAAGCTAAAAATCAAGGCATGAGGCAGAGGCACTTACTAAGTCATATCCGATTATTGCTATTGGCATATTGGGCTGCAGGATAATCAATGGAAAGAGGAAGCTCCAAAGTATGAGCAGTCTCCAAACTAAGCTTTATTTAAATTCCCAGCTATCTCTGTGCTGTTTGCCTTACACGAAAGATCTACCTTGCAAGCAATGGTGGCTTCTAGACTCCTCAGACTGGCATTGCACATATGAAAAAACATCTCAGCTTTCTAGTATTCAAGATAAAGTAACAAGAGACCATATTATTATGTAGATCTTCAAAGTGGTTACTGTATCATCCCATATTAAGACTACAACAAAGCAAAGAGAATAGGTATTTCTATCCTTTTCCATCAATACTCTGTCTTCCCACCCACTTTTAAGTTAAGCAGCAGACAAGGAGACTTCAGTGTTGGTTTGCAACAACTCCATTTTTCAGATGTGACAGCCTAACATACCATAGTACAGAAAAATATTTCAATTCCTGTACAAACAACAGCTCTTCTACCCAAGCTAATGGATGCAGGCTTGAGTTATTCTTGGCCTAAAAAGAGAAGATAACAGACTTGTTTTTGCATAACATGCTTATCCTGCTTAGGAATCACATGGGTAAAAGCAAGTTGTTAAGGTTGCATTGCAACAGTGTTTCCAGCCTCATCTAAAACATGCTAAATGCCCGTTTATTACTTCCATCAGCCAGCCTTTCTCTGGAACAGAAAATAAGTAGAGCAACATATGTCATCAAGTGTCTTCCCTAGCAAGCCTTTACTTAAATGCTTAAGGATACACATATTCTAAACCAGAACATGAGAAAGATACAGACTCAACCTGTGTCATATGGAGATTCAACACCAACGATGAGAAGAAAAGAATTAGAGGGCTGTCAGGACTTTAAAGGAAATAGGAGTTGAATTTGTTACTTTATTTTTTTGGGGAGACACAGGAGAATGTCTCAGAAATAGAGGGACAAGCTGACAAATAATAGAATAAAGATCTTCAGGGAGTTCAGTGGCATCTGCACAAGCCATGTGTTAGCACTGCGTAGTTTTAATGGATCTGAGTCAACTGAGATTTCTTATGCCACAGCTATACCTTCCACATTTTTTAACAGAGGTAACTACCAAGAAATGGAATTCAGCTGAAACAGAACAGTTTTAGTCATGTTACTGCACAGGTCTACATAACATGTGGTCTGCCAAACATGAAGAGTTTTGGAGTGAGCACACCCTTGCTTTTCCCTCCCCAGTGACATTGCTTAGGCAGGAGGCATGCTTCCATTTTGCCCCAACAAAAATAGTGTAAGCCAGCATAAGCACACTCATTGTTCCCTACAGTTATTACCCCTGTCTAGTTATACTGCCAGAGACCCTGAGTAATAGCACTGACTTCTTTCTGAACTTTTCCAGAATCATTCCAATTTCCATCCCTACCATCAAATATATCTTGGTTTCCTCTGTTAAGCATTGTCTATAAATTAAGAAAAATACTGTATCTCTGATCTGAATGATCTTCTGATCATTCATTAAATTATTGACAAGTTTAAGGCCAAGGACCTTGCAGAATTTAGGTTAACAAATCTTTCTAAGAAGGTACCACCAATAGCTACTCTCTAATATGGTTTTCCAGTAGGTTTTCAACTGTTCAGTACTGTCATGTACAGCAGTCTTTGGAGACCACCGTGTGAGGTGACATCAAAAGTCTTCCTAAATTCAAAATACAAGACATCTCTGTACATAAGGCCTGTTACAAGAGAAGAAAGAGTTACATGAGATTATTTGTTCCTACTGCTTACATATCCTTTAAATAAAGCTAGTCATTTATTTTGTCTGGAAACTGAAACATCCACTCTATAATTCATGATTCTTCTCTTCTTCTATTTAAAATAGGTATTAATATTTGCCATTTTCTGGCTTTTTGTTCTTAGTCTTATAGGTCCTCCATGTGTTCATAAAGATAATATTTTTTAACATAAATTAGATGTTTCCAAATCAACTGGATGTGATGAACTTCATCTTGGATTTTAATGAACAGGTTGAGTTCTAAGTATGCTCTAAAATGTATTTCTCTAGTCAAAACTAAAATCTTATTCCTGCTCTGTTAGTATGAGTTATGATAGTCTGACTAGCTGACCTTTTCTGTGAAGGTGGACTCAAAGAAATGGCATTATGCACCCCAGCTTTCACTCAGTCATTTGCTGATAGTTTTTCCATTCTTCTGATTAGCAAACCAGTACTGCCCTTGGTATTCCCCATACTATTAATGTGTGTATAGAATTAATTACTGGATTTTTTGTACCTCATCATGTAATTATGTAATAATTTATCTCATTATGTAATGGGGTACAGGTTTCTTGTATGTCATTATGTACCTTGGCTTTTCTGATTTTGTGCCTGCATTTTCATGTTGTATTTCCATATGCATCTTCAGTAACCTAACCTGCTTTCCTGTATGGGGTTCTCCTAAGTCTTTTGTACTGATTCTCTGACTGTAGAAATCTTCCTTTCAAAAATTCATAATCTTACTGTAAAATTGTTATTTTCTCAGCATTCACTGTCAAGCAATTACTTTGCCTCTTAATATTCTCAGTATTGATTTGAATCAAATCTAGAAGAAACCTCTACCATCCTCTTCATGCATCACTTGATTTCTCCAATTTAAGTATTAAATCTTCAGCAAGACACTGTAAATATGTTTTGGACATTGCATGCCCTGCTGTACTCCCTTTGCAATTCAAGACTAGAAAGAAGTCCCACTAACCTCTAAGTTCTGAATTATTTTGTCCGTTTCAAAATGTCTCTGTCTACCATGGCTGTCCATAGTAGACTTCTTCACTTTATTATTTGAATAAAATCATTATCTGGCTGTGTCTGTTTTTAGTGGTCCCTCAATTAGTACATAGGCACAGATATGTTTGGAATATGTATGGAATCAGCAACAGACAGAAGCTGGATTCTGGATCTGGATTCAGGAATGCACGGATCAGGATCAAAGGCAGATGAACAGACAGAGTCCTCCTTGGATGCAGCCAATGAAGAAAGAGGCTGACTCTTTGATGCCTCAGCTTTTATACTGAGTGTGGTGCAGATGGGATTGAATACCCTGTTGGTCAGTTTTGGGTCACCTGTCCTGTCCGCTCCTCCCCACATGTGTGACCCCTCTATGCTCTTCTGTTTCCAGCCCTCCAACGGGACAAATAACAAAAGTTAGCTGACCTTGGTTGTTATAGCCATAAGTATAAGGAAGGGCCTCTCTGCATACCATCCCTTGTTATAAATTACAATTTATCAGGTCTTATCACTCTGAAAGCAAACAGCTTCTGCACAATATGCTGTTAATTTCAGAAATTTGAGTTAGTTAGAAGAGACTTAGCTGCAAAGTAAAATGGTAAAACAGAAAATGGGTTCTGTTTTACTTCAAACCAGGACACCTTCTTGTACTTTTTTGTTGCTGTCCTCTATTGATCAGGTTTTAAGTTGTCCTCAACAGATTATGCAGCCAGTGTACAAAAACAGTTTTCCTCTTTTATGAGGTGCCAGCAACTTTTGAGATTTACTTTACAGTCGAAAAGGCCCATTGCTCTTCCCAAGCCATGTGTTTTTTTTCCATGGTGCATCTGCCACTTCCTAAATCTTGACCATGAACTGGAAGAACCAATGAGAGCTTTATGCAAATACCTGATGCTTTCTCTGGCTGGTCAATTTCTTTATTCATGCATGTCTAAGCATGACCCAGATTGTCTTTTGCTTATCTACTTTCTCCTACAGCTCTTCCTACTGCTTCCTGAGTAATTCTGCTGGTGAGTGGACCTCTAAAATCCAACTTAATTTCAAATAAGAATAAAACAATTCAGGGTGAAGGAAGAAGGAGAAAAAATGTTTTCTTGCTAAAGCATTTATTTCTGCTGGTTTATCTGCTGAAACTCTTTATTTTTACTGTGGTTATACAATAAAAAACCCCAAAGATCAAGTTAGAGGTGCCATATTTTGATTTGAAAGTGTTTTTCGTTTTTTCAAGTATAGTTAGCTTTTGTTTTTGGTTTGTTCAGTAAGTAGATATGACTCTTGCAGCGTTCTGATTTCACAAGAATTTTGTGCTGGCTAACATTCTAACAAAGTTTTTCTTGATATGTCTTGATACTGCACATATTCCTCCTACAATTGCTGCTGAAATAAAATAGCACCTCTGGGGAGTATTTCTTAATTGTATTTCTATTATTTTCTTCTTCTCACTTCTTTTTCTAATTCCAAAGAGCTTGAAAATGAAAAATACATAATTGTTCTATCAATTAATTTTCTTTTCTCCACTTAGGTGATTGTATAGCCTCCAGAATGATGATATGACAGGATTTTTCTAGTTCTACACAGTCATTAGAAAGGGAATTTAACTATAATCCCTGTCAACTTCAGGCTACTATTGAATAGAAACGTGGTCTTGTGTAAAACATGCTTTGGAACAAATTGGATGTGACAAGCAGGGAGGATCAGTAGATTACAGTTTTGAAATTCTAAGAAGAATGGTTATACTATAACCCATGCTCATTATAGACTTTCCCAAGACAATAGATAAGTCAAGTGTCATTTTCTTTTCTCTTCACTGTCTTTGTCCAGCATAGGAAGCACTAAAAATATGATTTCTAACAATATATCAAGCAAAACAGAATGCAATAATAGGAAACTACCTTGGCCTTTTCACTTCCTGCAGTTTGATTGGCTGGTCATTATACTCCTGCCTAATATTTCAGTGAAGCTGTAAACAGGTAAAGAACTACAGTCCCAGCTAACCATGTTATTGAACAGGTCAGTGCATCATGACACACTTATGTCCTATTCATCTATTTTTCTCTTGCAGTATAAATGCTGCCACAGAAACTGTGAGAGACAGATGTTCTCCCATTTTGTCCTTAATTAGATCATAGGTAAAATTGTGTTTTAGCTTTCCTTCAGGTTCAGAACGGTTGATCTGTGATTTCTTTTCACCAAGGAAACTGAACCAATTCAGCAAAATTAAGCATAACTTTTATTGCCCTCTGTGATTAGAAAACAAACATGCTAGGTGTAGGTAATATTTCTGTCTTCATATAGTACATATAAATTTTACATATAAACAAAATAGCATTATATATAGTACAATCTTTCCTATGCTTCTCAAAACCAGAGGATTCCTGCTACGTTATACAGTGATTTAAGATACTTTTATTAACTAATCTAATTTTGCATTACTTTATCACTCCTGAAGGTCTGATAGGGACTCTCCAAAAGGCACAGAAAACAAATAGTCTCTTAACTTCGGAATTTCCACATTGTTTTAAGCATACACATAACTTCAGTCATATGGCTGATGATTATTGTTGACAAAGAATGTTAAAGGCAGGCCCATGGCTTGTATTTCATATGTAACGGAAAGTAAGAAACAAGGAAAAGATACAAAATGCCTTATTATCTGTGATTCTCCAGTCATTAAAGTAGATTTGTATGTACCTCATTGTTTGGAAGTATGACTCTTACCCAGGTGGGATGACAGCACACAATGAGTTTTTTTTCCCCAGATTAGCCAGGCCACACAACTGAATATTCATGTTTCATTTATGTTTTAGAAGAACAAACAATACTTGATCCCACATAAAGTCTTCTGGTACATTTGAGTCAGGAGATTGAATTTGTACTGCTTCAATGCTCTGTGTCATGTGAAAACAATGGGCTTTTGTCCCTACTAGGTACAGATTCCAAAACTCGTGAGACAACTACAGAAATCTCTTCCAGATGTTAGACTATGAATATTCCCCAAATTTAATCAAATCCAATTTCAAACAAATCTTTTCAAGGTTGGGAGAACTGTGATACACATTAGATTTTCTTATTCCCTAGTACTTAACGTGATAGGGTATGTTATTCTTAAAACATTCATACCTGGCTAAGAATGCCTAAATAACCACACATTTCATAAAAGACAGGGTCTTGCTCCTTTTCTGTTCAAAATAATTGCAAAATGGATGTTGACTGAAACAGGAAGGAGTAGAGCTACAGCTGGTTGGAAAGAAGCGGTGACGTTTCATTGAGAATTTAGTGTACTGTCTTGTGATATTCTAGGTCTAGTGGGCTAGTAAACTAAGCTTCCTGCGTGAACTGATGCAGTCTAATGTGTTTCCACAAAAAAAAAAAGACATTAAAGTAGCCAGTGACAGTGTTATGAATTTGGTTTAAAATATCACTTCCAAGCATAGTACCAGGTTCGAAGCTAGAGCAATCTTTTACCTTCTGCTAAATTACAACATCTTAAGTATGTTTTAAGCAGAATTGCTGACACAACCTTGATCAGAACAGTCTGAAACACATGGATCTAATACAGCTGTGTAAATGTTTCCATTAGCAGAAATGTCTTCTGTAACACAAGCAAAACTCTCCATTCACTGAATACAGCAGATTTTTGTGTGTTTTTATCACCTGTGATTTATGAAAAAATGGACCACATTAAAAAACACCAGACTTTCCAAAAGAAAGGAAGTGTTTCAGCAAATAACTTTTAAAAATTGAAGTCTCAACTCAAGCTCAGATGACCAACTCTGACCATGATTTCTCATTAGGGACTTAAAAGCAGATCTACCAAGTTTCCTACAAAAGGCTATAAAACACCAGCTTTCTTGCTATTCTCTGGATCTTATTCCTTGTGAATGAGTGAAGAAACTGTGTTCAGTTAAGTACGCTTAGCAGATATCCAGATACAGAGTAGTATCACAAACTAAGTGGGACTTCAGGTATCATAAGTGTAGCACAAGGGAAACAACATAAGTGCTAAGCAGAGGAGGTACAAAGGCATACCAATAGCAAAGGTTACTACTGCAACCTACGCTAAGCCTCATTTCTCAAAGCTCAATTTTGAGAGGTAGTAGGAAGCAACAGGTCTGGGATTCCCCGAACCACTGCCATTACCTGGACTCCTGTAAGTTTATTTCTCCTAGGTAGGATCATTCATTACTTCTCCAGTCATATCCAGTTCCACCAGCTTACCCCTCACCCGGGAAGCCTGAGCACAGGCAGGCTGTGAACCTGTTGACGCTCACACAGGCCTCTGCAAGGTGGCTTTGCACTTTGGCAGCTGTTTCTTTCCTGTGATGCAAATCCATTCCTGGCCTCCACCCCTGGCTGCTTGCAGAGTGAACAGGATCTTTTGGCCAGAAACACAACTTGAGCAATATATACCAACCACATTCCTTATTCAAGGCACTTCTGCTTATATATCCTGAGCTTCCAAGAAGAGTAGCAAACTTACACCCTCCCTGTGTGGCGTAAGGGATCACTGTGTTAGGTAGGATTAGACAGCTAGGCTGGATTTCAGAACAGGGACTTCATTTTGTTTCTTGATGGGTTAGCTCAGTTCCTACATTTTTTCCCAGATCTGTCTCTTAATCAGTCTATGTTTCTTTCCCTTTCTCTCTCTCCTTCTCCCCCACTCTTTCCCCTTATTTTTTCTTTCACTGAAAGAAGAGGAAAAGTAACTCTGCTTGTTTTGTGCCTTGAACCCAGGTATGCCACTGCGTAAACAATGTCTATTAAACTGGTAGACGCAACGGTTGTAATACAGCTGCTATCACTATTAATGCAACATAGAAAAACAAATGGATAA